>JADBJO010004112.1:135000-182500 GCA_016801955.1 Conus betulinus | reverse complement strand
CTCTCTCTCTCTCTCTCGCGCAATCATGTATGTATAAAAAAGTGTGAAGGCCAAAGTCAGATGTGGAGGGAAATTAACAGATGATATCCATTGTACAAGCAGAGTAAAACAAGGAGATGTGTGCAGCCCAATACTATTTCTCTGTTTATCAATGAATTAACTTCCGAAGTTGTTAATAACGGGAGACATGGTGCACAGTTTACTACAGAAATTCTACAATTGTTTATTCTTCTTTTGGCAGATGATGTAGTTCTGATCTCGGAAACGGTGATTGGCCTTCAAACACAATTAAATAGTCTAAATCGCTCTGCTACTTCACTTCAGTTACGGGTTAACATGTTGAAAAGTAATATAATCGTGTTCAGAAAGGGTGGATATTTAGGTGTGCGAGAACAGTGGACTTACGATGGATTCCGGATGCCAGTAGTTCACATCTATAAATACCTCGGAATTTATTTTTCAACACGGCTAAGTTTTTCTGCCGCTTGTAAAGATCTTTCGAGCAGAGCTAAACATGCTTGTTGTGTGTATTATGCAAAGGTTTTCTAGGTTAGGAAATAAATCTTTTCATATATTCATCAAACTGTTTGATTCTCAAATCCAGCCTATTGCACAGTATGGTGCTGAAGTATGGGGCTTAGAAAATGTTGCGCTACACTGTGAAAAAAGTCCATTTATTTGCCCTGAAAAAATTTCTAGGTGTGTCTGTGCAGACACCAAACGATTTGATTTATGGCGAAACAAGTAGATATCCGATTTATTTAAATTCTGTTATAAGATGCATAGGTTATTGGTTAACGTTACTTGAAATGGAATGTAAGATTACCGAAGAAAGCCTATAAGATGTTATTTGATTTAGATATGAGGGGCAAGGTGAACTGGGTGACAAAAGTGAAAATGAGATTATATGAATTAGGGCTGGGATATGTGTGGGTTAACCAGTGTGTCGGAAAAGACTGCATTTTTGAAAATGCTTCGTATCAGGCTTATCGATTGTAGATGGCAAGACTGGAATGCTCACATTCAAGATAGTAATAGATTTGATTTATACAGACACTTCAATCCACTACATCGCATCCCAGCCTACTTATCTATACAAATGGACTGCCATTTAAAGTACATAATGAAAAGATTTAGATTTGGAGTGTCTGATATTAATGTTCATCGATATCGTTATCGTAAAGAGTGTAGGGAGATTGAACTTCTTTGTCCTTTGTGTAAAGAGGCTCGTGAAAACGAGGTTCATTTTGTGTTTTGCTGCCCCGCCTTGGAAACACTTAGAAGCCAGTTTATCCCATCAAAATATCATAGACACCCTTCTGCATTTAGGCTTATCTTACTGGTCACTTCTGCTCGTGAAGATGTTATAAGACAATTTGCCATCTATTTGTATAAGGCGTTCAAAATCCGCTCCATTTGCTGTGCGTGATTGATATCCTTCTCCTTTCCTTTGCGTTGAATGTTCGATTTCTTGTATTCATGTGATTTTGTTCTCCTTTTAGTTGCACTACGTGTATGATTCTTGAATTCATGCATTGCATGTATAAACCACCCCCCTTCAAGAAGGGCTATGGCCTTTTTGAATAAATTATCCGCATCTGCATCCGCATCCTCTCTCTCTCTCTCTCTCTCTCTCTCTCTCTCTCTCTCTCTCTCTCTCTCTCTCTCTCTCTCTCTCTCTCTCTCTGCTCCCAGCGCAGGTTTGTAAGCAATATGCGGGTGCTACTGTCTTTGTCCTGTCATTGTGAAATAGATAAATCATCTGTACACAAAACAGGTAAATAATTTTCATGAACAGCTATGAATGATGGCAACAACATTACTACAAATGATTGCACACACACACACACACACACACACACACACACACACACACACGCGCACACACACACACACACACACACACACACACACACACACACACACACACACACACACACACACACACACACACACACACACACACACACACACTCACAAACACTCACACACACACTCACACACACACACACACACACACACACACACACACACACACACACACACACACACACACACACACACACACACACACACACACACGCATGCATGCATGCTCTCTCTCTCTCTCTCTCTCTCTCTCTCTCTCTCTCTCTCTCTCTCTCTCTCTCTCTCGACTCGCGCGCGCGCGCGCGCGCGCGCGCGCGTGTTTCAAATCAATTACGGTTTTATAGCTGTTTGGTAGGTTCCCAACGAATGTTCGTAAACGATATGCGGGTGTCATTTTCCTTCTCTTGTCAATTTTACTTTGCTGGCACATGACATAAAATACATGTAAACAAAAAAGATATATGAACTACCCTTCTTGACAGCTATAAAAAGTGACAACACCTTTTCTACAAATGATTGCATGTACACACACACACACACACACACACACACACACACACACACACACACACACACACACACACACACACACACACACACACACACACACACACACACACACACACACACACACACACACACACACACACGCACGCACGCATGCACATACATCGACAGAGACGATCAGACACAGACAGAAACAGACACAGAGATGACCTACTGATGTCCGTTATAACAGAAATGCTGCTATATATCCATCTGCCTCTGTTACTAACCATCTATATCTCATATATCGTTCGTTGTTCATAGTATCTGTACTATTTATATACAGGTCTGCGTCAGCCAAATAAACTATAGTTTCTGAGATAAATGCACGGCCTCAGCTGACTTAATCTGTTACTACTTTCAGATTAACTAGATTCTTTGCTTTACCATGAGCAAGCTCCCGGGCTCTGAAATTCTAGAAATGTATGCAAAAAGTTAGAGAGAAGGTATTTACTTTCTTACACTTTACAAACCGATCTGGGTATATGGTTGCTATCAAAAGCTTAATGTGATGATGGGTGCAGCAGCTCTAGCGATTCTGAATTGACCATGACCTGAGTACAATGGAATCTTATCTCTTTTTTTTTTTTTTTTACTGGATTTTACTTTAGCAGGAATCAAGAAATATGTAAATGTGTAATGATCACACACACACACACACACACACACACACACACACACACACACACACACACACACACACACACACACACACACACACACACACACACACACACACACACACACACACTGCCAATAATACCCATCATTTCTACTGTGACAAGACAAATATAATAAATTCATGATAACATAATGATTTAAGGCAGTTCCACGCATATTCTCGGGAAATCTCTACCTGACCTGTTTCCTGTTCGATGCATTTGTATAGAATGGTACTTGTGAAAGTGATATATGTGCTGATTACGCATATATGTTCCCAATGGGTGAAGAACGCAATGTGTGAACAAACGGGTTTACCAAACTATATAAGAATTAACTTGATTGTGATGAATTCTATGAATGTTGGCACACAGTTAATTAGATGTTGAATGTTCATGTAAATTCTTCTTCCGGACAAAACGTATGGAGTGGAATGCAGTTAAAAATATGTAATGAATAGTTTGCTGCAAAGCACCATAAAAATAGAGAGACTGGAAAAGTTGTTTAAACAGTTTTAGAGATGAAACGTAAAAGAATAGCGAGGAAACAAAAACATAGCGATGTTACTGGGAAAAAAACTACTATACACATTTAAAACGACCGAAAGGGGAAAAAAATGAACAAAATAGGCTAGACAATTACAGAATTCTTTAAATCGTCCCAGGATTTTCAGTGAATAAAAAGTTCTCAACTGTAACGAAAAAGAAAAACTCTCAGAAGTGGTACGATTGCTTCTTTCAAGTCTTTAAAACATTAGACATTACTACAAGTGACACCGCCATTGAAACAGAACCTGATATTGACAGCATGTATGACCCAATTTCCAACCACCATATCACACGAAATAAAGTAACAGGAAGCATCAAGAATTCAAAGCCGGGAAAGAGCGCAAGACCTGATGAATTAGAGAGATGCTGAAGCAAGGAAATGACAAGGTCATTCTGTTCGTTATGCTATTCAATAAATTATTTCAAGTGAAACTTGCAGTTTGGATAATTATAATGAGATAACATTTACCTGTACTTTTGCTAACGTATATTCACACATGTGATTGAATGGTTTACACAAGTTTCAAAATGGAACGACTGATGGCGGAGAACGAAGCAAAATTTAGAAAGAGTGGGGGTTAGTTGCCGCCAAGGACATTGACAACAAAGTACAGGACAAGACACGATGCATTTCGACCTCTTGGGTCTTCTTCAAGTAAAAAAAAAAAAAGGATAGATCACATTTAACATTTAGGACAGTACAAACAAAGAACGAAGAGAGAGAGACTTATCTGATGTCCATGTGGTATGTTGTGAAGAATGGCCGACAGAAGGAAATGACAGAGGGGATTATGGGAGAGGAAAAGGAGGGGGGGGGGGGGGGTGCGTGAGGGGAGGGGATGAGTGCTCATCCCCTCCCTTCACGCAACCCCCCCCCCCCCCCCCCCCCCCTTTTCTCTAACTAACTAACCCCCACCCTTTCTAAAGGTTTACACAAGGACAGAAAAAGAGGAAAAGATAATCGGAGACCAAGCTGGTTTCAGACCAGATCATTGAATTGTCGACCATATTCATACACTGTATGCACTGGCAGAAATTGCTTAATTGCGAACAGCCAAACTACGTGCTTTCTGTGGATTTCAGAAAAGCCTTTAGCACTGTTACCTGAAACAGGCTATATACCGTGTTGCCGAGAAATTGTGTGAGTAGCAAGTTGCATGGTATACTGCAAAGAACTTTTCATTCGGTCTGTGCATGTGTTCAAGTTAAGAGTATATAGAGAGAGTGTTATACTACTATCCATGCGTAAAACAAGGGTGTTTTGGTGAGTCTGCTTGTGTTTTTTTTAACAGATGAATCAGTAGGGGAACTATCGAAAAAGATAAGCATGATACACAATTTTTTTTCCATGGGCTATGGAAGCATTTCTTCTCCTGTTTGCAGATGCTGTCATTCTTTCATCAAGTACTGCTTTCGGTCTACAAAATCAGTTAAGTTCATTGAAGAAGAAACAAACGAAGCACATCTCACTGTCAATCTAAATAAGACAAATATTATAGTTTTGAGAAATGGTGGTTAACTTTCAAGACAAGAAAATTGGTGCTTTGCAGTATCTGCAAAGAGATAGTTAATTGATATGAATATTCAGAAATGATATTCGAAATAAGACCGAGTTTACCAAATGCTTTCAATGAATCAAGTCTGAAAGGAAAGAAAGGTGCTTTGAAAGTCCTTAGATCATTGTGAAAACTAAAACCTTTAGGTCCATATTTATTTCAGTAAAAGGTCATTATACAAATAGAACCAATATTCACGTGTACCGTCAGGGTTAAACAAAGGTCTATATTAGATTTTTAAGATTGATCGATCGCATGTTACCAACAGAATTAGCTCTTTGATATGGAAAACGAGGAAAAGTACAAATGGTTTTATGCCTACATTTTTTAAACAAACAAACAAACACACAAACAAAAAAACATACGAAACCAAAGCAATAGTCCTCCAAAGGGAAGAAAACTGTACACAAGATCACAATGCCACAATTGTAATTTTCGGCCTCGTGGCCTTTTTCAAGAGAAACAAAACAAACACAATGCAACTACGTAATGTCCATCTTTGGCAAAGATGGACATTACGTAGTTTCATTATTCTTGTTTTTGTTTTTTGTTTCTCTTTAAAAAAAAAAAAAGGCCACGTGCCCGAAAATTAGAAGTGTAGCATTGTGATCTTGTTCCAAAATCATATAATTCAGTGATAACCAACTAATGGTATAGTATTAATGTCGATAGATGTACATTGAGAAACTCTGGCTTTAATGCAGATCAGTAATAGTTTTATCTTGAAATGTGTACAGAATCGCCTTGTATAGTTTGCGGATATTCCCTTGACGACGAAAATCATTTTTATTTCAGAATAAAGATTTTGAATATGTAACAATGCAGTTTTCTTTTGTAATCTGAATATAGTTGAAAAATTGAATAAAGAAAATAAGATACCCCGAGCATAATGTCATCAAAAGGTATAATGATCGTACACTCCACTGCATGATGTTCAACAGATGCGTGAAAATTTAGCCAGAAAACCCAAAGATGTAAATTATTTTGGAAGGGGAGATTGGGTTTAAATATAGTTTTCAGATGGTTGGGTATTCTAAACATTTCATTTGTTTGTATTTTGTCAACATTTGAATGTGCATGTTTAAATCTGTCATTTGATATTAATGTGAATTTACTCTCAAACGTTAACACAATTTCGTCTGTCCCAGGCGCGAAAGAATATAATTATGGTATAACCTAGAAAACGTGTCGTTTTTTTTTCTTTTACACATTTTATTTCTTTGGAAGTTTGCGTTCATAAACCATTTTCCCCTTGCTCACAAGACCTCTTGGTGAAGACAATGCAATGTCAAAGTGTCAAAGAAAATCTCGTCTCTCTCTCTTTCTCACATTTTTATCTCTCTCTCTCTCTCTTTCTCGTTCTAAACTCTTCCCCTTGCTCACAAGACCTCTTGGTGAAGACAATGCAATGTCAAAGTGTCTCTAAAGTCTTCTCTCTCTCTCTCTCTCTCTCTCTCTCTCTCGCCTCTCTCTCTCTCTCTTCCTCTCTCTCTCTCTCTCTTTCTCTCTCTCTCTCTCTCTCTCTCTCTCTCTCTCTCTCTCTCTCTCTCTCCCCTCCTGAGTCTCTCTCTCTCTCTTTCTCTCTCTCTCTCTCTCTCCCCCCCCTCTCCCTACTCTCTCTCTCTCTCTCTCTCTCTCTCTCTCTCTCTCTCTCTCTCTCTCTCTCTCTCTCTCTCTCTCTCTCTCTCTCTCTCTCTCTGTCTCCTCTCTCTCTCTCCCAACCCCATCTCTCTCTCTCTCTCTCTCTCTCTCCCCCTCTCCCTCTCTCTCTCTCTCTCAACCTCCTGCTTTTCTCTCTCTCTCTCTCTCTCTCTCTCCTCCCCCCCCCTCTCTCTCTCCCCTCTCTCTTTCTCTCTCCTTTTCTTTTTCTTTCTTTTTCTGCTTCTTCTTTTCCTCATGTTTGATTATCATCTCGCTGTCTTTTCGAAATTGCTTCAAAATTTGCAATACACGAAGTTCAACATGCCAAGAGAGAGAGAGAGAGAGAGAGAGAGAGAGAGAGAGAGAGAGAGAGAGAGAGAGAGAGAGAGAGAGAGAGAGAGAGAGAGAAAACAGGCAGACAGACAGACAGACAGAGGTTTACAGATATTCTAATCACAAGTAGACAATGGTTCCCAATGAAGGAGTGCACCTACAAATCATTCAAATTGTACAAGGTGCCGTGCCGAAATGTTAGCGTTGTGGACACCTGGCTGGGAGGTCGTGGGTTCGATTCCCATCAGCCATGTGGGATTTTTCAATCCCGACCGGGCTCCTACTCAGAGCTGGGTTTGTTACAAGCTCAATTGAGAAGACTGGGACCACACAGTCGAATTTCATCCACCCAATGGTTGACACTGCGATATATTATGAAAGTGAGCGTACAGCACAGCCCTGTCATACAGTTTCAGACCGGAATGGAAATCTGTAGCATTATATTCAGCACCCTTATTCTCTTCGATCTGTATAATAGAAAAGCCTCTAATTCTGCGGCCCTTCATGCCCTGCTCTCATGGCGACCTCAGTTTCAATGTTCTCTACACGTCTGTGGCCTTGGTTTGATTCCGTCGGGTGTCACCAGTATCGGCAAGTCCATGAGGACGGACGTGATGGCGTCCTCCGGAGGGAGAGCTCACGCATGCCCGGCTCAGCGACTAAGCAATTATTGTCGTCAGTAGGGGGCTCAGTAGGTGAGTGTCCTACGTATGTTGAATCAGTACATTCGCCACTGAGCATCACCAAAGTCACACGGCAGCAGTGCAGCGTCTCCTCCGGTGGGTTACCTCTTGATGACTTGACATTGATAGTTTCTCTGTGGATTGCTGGCGCCGGGGCTCCGGCGGAGCGAGTTAGGCTGTGGCTGTGGACGGGGTGTCGGAATGAGCGGCGTGGGTGCACTGCCCACTGAGGTGGCACAGAAGATGGGACAGCAGCAACAATAAAATATTCAGATTCTTTTAACGGTCAATACTGATTCAGTACAATATAGTAAGAGAGAGAGAGAGAGAGAGAGAGAGAGAGAGAGAGAGAGAGAGAGAGACAGAGACAGAGAGAGAGAGAGAGAGAGAGAGAGAGAGAGAGAGAGAGAGAGAGAGAGAGAGAGAGACTCCTTGGGTTTAAACTTTCGGCGTAAGAAATGTTTAGAGTCATGAGGGATAGCAACCAATTGTTACTGATTTCTTTGAACTGTAAATCTGTTGCAAAAGAAAATATACTTCACAGAGGCATACACAAAATGTCATGGTGCTTGTGATGGGAAAAGGTCGTGTAAACTGAACATTGCTGCAGATAAGTTGAAAAGTAAAATAAGATAACAAAACTTTGATTTCCAAGACCCAGAAACGTAAGTAACTGCTTCATGTACACTTTATTCATAGCTCGGGCTAAGAACATATTGTTCGCACATTCATTGTCCGAAACGGTCCATATTTGCAAGCTTATTTAAAAAATGGAATATGATACTTTGAAGTTGAATTACTTAAAAATGAAATGAATAAGTTCTATGATGCATGCAATCCTGAAGAAAGGAAGTCAAAACAGCTTTGTTTCAAAACGAAGAAAGAATTTGACATCTACTACTTTTTCACACATGCCCCACCATCTGCAAATCAGCAGTAAATGAACTGCTCTTATCACTGCTGCTGTACAGCTTGTGTTCAGCTGACAACCACATTGTTACTGTATCTCTAGACTACCTGTACTTTAATGTGTGTGTGTGTGTGTGTGTGTGTGTGTGTGTGTGTGTGTGTGTGTGTGTGTGTGTGTGTTTTGTACAACGCAAGCATTGTAAATATCCATTTATCATATATAAAAGTTATTCAAAAATTAAATCAACAATACCAGCCTACCTGTTTCACTGAGCAGGTTACACAATCCACAATATTTTACAACATATATAAAACAGATTATGGTAATAGCTATACAGCACTTGTCTGCCACCCAGTCTGCTAATGTGAAATCGTATAAACGACGTTAAAAGCATCATCTGTTTGAAAATACGGGTGTCGTCTGTGATGACTCATAAAATTACTCAGACGTCGATGTAGCATGTATAATGTAGTAGCACTTGAAACTGACTCATCCTATGACTGTAAACGATGCGGACCTGCCGCGTCTTCTCAGTGCTGGCAGTTGACTATCAATGCTTAGGTCTATGTCATTAATTGAGGAAAAAGCCTGACATCAAGAACGCAATCTCCCATCCTTACTGGGATTACAGTGTTCTCACACACACACACAGACACACACACACACACACACACACACACACACACACACACACACACACACACACACACACACACGCACGCACGCACGCACGTACGCCCCCCACCCCCACCCCCCAACACACACACACACACACACACACACACACACACACACACACACACACACACACACACACACACACACACACACACACACACACACACACACACACACACACACACACAAATCACGGTAATTTAACTGAAATGCATATAATTTCAGATTTCAGTACTCTCAGAAAATTTTCAGATGGATTATTTCCAAAGGGATCTCTGGAATTCACAATATCAACCATTTGAAAAGGCCTCGTGTCTGATCTGGAAAATCGGCCGACCTGTAGTGTGTGTGTTTGGAATATTTGGAAATTCTATGATCATTCTGATCATGCTTCGCCTTCCCTGCATGCATCAACTTCAAGTGTGTTCTTCCAGGTTCTGGCAGTGTCTGACCAGCTGGTGTTGATAATAGGTCCCCTACAAGGATTACTCCACAACGAAATTCCAAGTACCCTATTTTGATAGACTCGGTTCCTGGCAGTGTAAAATACGCGGTATGATGGTGTACGCCACAGCAGCTTCAGCGCCATGGATGCTTGTGGCACTCACCATGCTAAGAGCAGCTTCTGTGCTGTGGCCACTTCGCGTCAATGCTGTGTGGACGAAAAGAAAGTCACGAGTAACTGCAGGTATAATGATTGTTGTTATCGCTCTGATTCACTGTCACTTTCTCTATGGATTAGATATTGGATTTTGTTATGATGTGTGCTGTGCTGATGCTGTATCAGAAATGTACCGATGGTTTCATGACATTGTTTGGCCTTGGATAGACATTACTGAGTGTTGTCTTCTGCCCTTCGTGTTGTTGGGGATCAGTAACAGTGCTCTCTACTCTGGACACTGATCAGATCGGTCAGCACAGGTGCACGTCCTCCTATCCAAGAAGCTAGCCAGGATTCCAGACAACGGAGAGTGACTTCATTGACTGTGACCTTGATTGCTTCCAGTATTTCTTTTTTCTTCCTTACAATACCGATTGCAATATATAACATCAGATATCCACATATTGATTATGATGACCCGATACAGGTAGGACAATATGAGGTCTTCAGTGCGGTAAGCTACATCCTTTGGTACTCCAACAGTGCCATCAACTTACTTGTATTGTCTGACGGGTAGCAAGTTCAGAGCTGTCTCTATGTACAAGATTTTAGATTTTCCGGGCCATTCTATACAATTAATAATCAGTTGCGATTGCAGACCCACAGCATCAAAGACAAATACGTCATATAGTTCTGGTTTTGCAGTGCACGCCATACTGTAAGGGGAAGAAAAAAATTGCTGCCAACGATTATTGTCAGCATGGCGTCTATTGCTGAATGTGTGTTGACACTCCCAAAACAGAACTAACGAGTTCTTCACCTGTATCATTTCTGAGAATAAAAGGATTAATGTTTTTTTACCTGTATCATAGTGCCTTTCACCCTTACACCTTGCACCAGCAGCGTCGATCTTGCCTCCCTGGTAGCAGGATACAGCCTCCACAGTCAGAAGAGAAGCCGTCCACAAAAGTGTGGATAGACAATATCCTATGTCTGTCGCGGACTCTGAGATTGAGCACGCCTTGGTTAAGAACGGATGTGTGAGCTGCGCTCTACCATTAAACGTGAAAGAGCGAGGGACGCTGATCGCAAGTTGACACGCTTCCTTACAGGAAGGAGGTTTGTTTTCATAACTGTCCCACCTGTGCCCTTAGACGTTACCATGCAAGTGAGCGTATTCATAGCCAGGGTGTTTCACAGAGAACAGAAACTGATTAAAAAGACTGTTGTGTGTTCTCGATGCCTAGAAGAAGGCCACCACGCGTCGCACTGTGTGAAAAGACGTTGTATATCGGTCGTGCAACAAAGCAGGACACAAGAGAGGTTATCCTCAGCGTGAAGCTTTTTCAGTCCCATCTCAGACAGTTAGTGAGAGTGCGAGTTTGAATGGAGAGAGACAGGAGACCGGAAGAAGTGAGCAAGATGTTAGACAGGAGCTCGAAAACAAGAGTAAAAAAGAACGCACGGAAAGGAGTGAGTGTGATGAGCGTGAAAGAGAAAAAAAGCGTTTAAAAAAGACAAGGCGTCCAATAATCAAAACAGAGGGCGGTCTAACGTTCGTCAGACAACACTGAACCCTTCTATGCAGCTGAACAGATCTCCACGGCAGAGGTCTGAGACCCCCAAGCTCGTCGGTCTGATGAGACTGTTAGTAGCCCGCAGAAGAAGAGCAAGAAACCGGTAAGACATCAGGTGGAGACCATCGATTCCCTCCGCCCTGGCAGACTCTGATTACGAGGTCGGAGAGGAGCATGACTGATGCCCCTTGGCTCTCAGGTCGACGACAACTTGATGACGGACCCGATACGTGACACGGACTAGGATTAAGGAAAAACGGCCGATATCGTGAAAGTTGTGTAAAGCGCTTTACGTTTATAGTGATATAAGACCTGAATTACTCCAACAATGGATAAGATACGTGTCATATCCCTAAATGTAAGAGGGTTAAAAAATAAATTCAAAAGAATATCTATATTCAATTATTTAAAAACAAAACACTTCGATATTGCCTGCTTGCAGGAAGCACATTTGACTCAAGACGATGTTCCTGTTTGCGAAAAGCAGTGGGGAGGACTAGTTCTCTTTAGTGAAGGAACCAACAGGAGTAGAGGAGAAGTTATTCTTGTCTCAAAAGGATTTACAGGAAAGATTGACTTAAAGCTGTCACAAGACAGAATCCTGGTTGTATCGGTTACTAATGAAAGTCATGATTTTATTTTGGCAAACGTATATGCACCAAATAACTCTGCAGATAAACTAGCCTTCTTTACAACAATTCAAGAACAATGCAGTGATTTTTCTCAAAACCAATTTTTGTTAGTGGCAGACTTTAATTGTGTCTTTGATAATGAGAAGGACATCGTATCAGGTCAGCCACACCGAGACACGGAAGTAACTGAATTTAATAATACAATACTTTCACTGGATTTGACTGACACATGGAGGTCATTTCATCCAGACGAGAAACAATTTAGTTGGTGCAGACACAACCCATTTATTGCTCGGCGTCTGGACTATTGCCTTATGTCAGACCCCATGGCGCACCTTTGTGTCTCATGTGAGATGGTAAATGTCCCAAGCTCGGATCACAAAGCAGTTGTTGTCGAGTTAAACACCAGTGACTTTGTGCGTGGTCAAGGGTACTGGAAGATCAATCACAGCTTTTTTTTGAAAAATTCCCATTTCCTGGAAAAAAAATGAATAATATGCTTGACAATTTACATAATGATTATAGTAATCAAAATGTTACCTGCATAGAAAAATGGGAATTGTTCAAAGTCGAAATTAGACATTTTTGCTGCGAATTTGGCAAAGAACAAGCTTGTAACAAAAGGAACGAGTACAGTAAACTCAAGCAAAACTGACAGAAGTAGAGAAAATCTTAATAAGAGATCCCAATAACAAGAGAAGTAAGCACAACGTTAAACGGGGTTAAAAGCAGAAACTAGAACTAATGCAATTAGACCAAGCCAGGGGAGCACAGATCAGATCAAGAGTAAAATGGGTTGAAGAAGGGGAACGTAATACTAAATATTTCTGTAACTTGGAAAAGGCAAGGGGAAAAAAGAAAGTTATAACACGACTATGCACAGATAAAGGAGACATTTTGATTGATCAGAACGACATTTTACAGGAACAGGTAAGTTTCTATAAAAAAAATCTTTATAGTCAAACTACAGATGTAAATGACATTCACGAGGAGGTTTGTTCAATATTTAGGAAATGAAACTTTCCCACGTCTGGATGTAAATGAAGCGCGGGTATGTGAAGGAGCGGTCACCATAGAAGAAACGTCGAACGCTTTAAAGAAATTAAGAAATGGCTCAGCGCCAGGTATTGACGGTAAAACCATAGAATTTTTGAAAGTTTTCTGGAGCAAATTATCAAAAGTAGTAACTGAATCCTTCAATGAATCCTTTGATAAAGGTGAGCTCTCATACACTCAGAAGCAGGGTGTAATAACACTACTACACAAGGGCAACGACCTAGATCGAGAGAAATTGCATAACTGGAGACCAATTACCTTAACTAATTCTGACTACAAAATACTTGCAAAACTGCTGGCGGAAAGACTGAACAAGGTAATACATATTTAACAAATGAGGATCAAGTAGGTTACATAAAGGGTAGAAAAATATTGCCACAGTCACAAGATCTATCGATGATGCTATAAATTATTTAAACAAAACTAAGAATGCTGGATATCTGCTTGCTATCGATTACACTAAAGCATCTGATTCCCTGTCAAAAACGTTTATGTTACATGTATTCAATGTCTTTGGGTTTGGTAGTGATTTCAAAAAATGGGTACAGGTATTAAACAACGGTGTATCAAGTAGCATTAACCATGGAGGATGGCTCTCGGAACTCTTTGAGGTACTATGCGGAATCAGGCAAGGATGTCCTTTTTCCCCCCTTGCGTTCATTTTAGCAGTTGAACTGCTAGCCATTAAAATTAGAAATAGCACCATCGAAGGTGTAACGTTACCGTCTTTTTGGAGAGAATCCAAGTGTTTAAAAAAAAAAAATGGCCGACGACACGACATTGTTCCTAAAGAACACAAATGACATTACTAAGTCATTACAAATTTTAGACTGGTTTACAAAGTTTTCAGGATTAAAACTAAATCTACAGAAAACTAAAGCCCTTAGGATCGGCACACTAAACGGAGAAGAAAGGCTTATTCCAGTTACTGTAATCAACAAGATAAAAATTTTAGGCATAGACTTCGAAAGTGACAGAATGGCAAAAAACATTGAAGATAACTGGACACACAGAATAGATAAGATGAAAGCACTTATTAAAGAATGGAGTAAAAGGGACATGAGTATTCAATGAAAAGTTGTAGTAATAAAGACATTTCTGGTTAGCCAATTCGTATATATAATGCAATCAGTTGGACTGCCGGTCAATATCTTAAGTAAGATAAATACTCAGTTATATAGATTTCTTTGGCAGAAAAAATATGTGAACAGAAAGGCTTTCGAAAAAGTGAAGAGAAAAGTAATGGAGTCGGATTATAAGGATGGAGGTCTCAGCATGGTAAATTTAATAGAATTTCAAAAATGTTTATATTTACAGTGGGCTGGAAAACTCTTTTTCAATCCACCGATCAACAAAATTGGAGTTTAATACCAAAGTGGCACTTACAGAAACTAGCCAAACAGAACAATATTTTTCATATTAACTGTAGAGCACACGACGTGAAAGGAATAGATAGAGTCGACAATGAGTTCTGGAAAGAAGTCTTAATTACCTATTTGAACTCCAAGCAGATTGTGAAACAAGGAGAACTGAAGAGCTCTGAGTTTCAGAATCAATTATTGTTTAACAATTTACTTATAACATACAGGAACAAAACATTATTTTTTAAAACTGGTACAGGAAAGGAATCGAGAAGGTGAAAGATGTAATGCATCATACTGAAAAAGATTACTTACATTACAGGAAATACTAAACATTGTTGAAGAAACAGGGCAAATGTAATACTGGAATATAATATCTCGTTAATGCTATTCCACGGACCTGGCTACAGTGGATACATAGAGGTGAACAACAGAGAATGAAACTCGGCAGTGCGACGCAAGTCGCTATAACACAAAGCCGAAAAACATTAAGAAAATCTTACAAACCGGAAACCCGGAGGTCCCCATGTTCTTTTCACTTTTGGAGGAGAAAACTTGGTTTCGAACTCGATAGTTCAACATGGTCCAGAGCGAAAGAAATCACTAAAGAAACAAGGCTAAGAGTTTTGCACTGGAAAATCCTTCATAATATATATCCAACAAATATTATTCTAAATAAAATGAAGGTAAAAGATTGTAACAAGTGTTCTTACTGCCCTGAGGCTGTGGACTATGTTGAACATTTTTTCTGTGAATGCCCAATTGTAAACCATTTTTGGACTTTTTTATTGAAAAGAAAATCCATTCACAAATAAATACTCCCCTGAAATTATCAATACGAGATATATTATTTGGTGTCAGTAAAATGCAATATAATAAGGAAAATTATAAGTACATAAACTACCTCATTCTAATTGGGAAAATGTGTATAAGTATTTTTTTTTAAAAAAAAACTGAATCCGCTTTATCTCTGCAGTCCATCTTTGAAAGAGAAATGAACGTGAGAAACTTATGCAGATCTTGACCCCGCTGCCCTTCCCCCCTCTCTCTCTCTCTCTCTCTCTCTCCTCTCTCTCTATCTCTCTCTCTCTCTCTCTCTCTCTGGGTTTGTTGTGTGTGTTCCTCTATCTGTCTCTATCTATCTCTGTGTTTTTCTCTCTCCCCCCCCCCCTACTCCTTCATTCATGCGCCCCCTTGTACCTCCCTTCTCTTTGTGTATGTATGTCTCTCTGCTCTGCCCTTTGTAGACTTTTTTTGTGCAAGCAGTGATTATATTTGTTTTTACAATGTCTGGCGGTCTGACTGCTCTCTGTCTCTTAGTTTACATATACATATGTGTGTAGCAGCCATTATTCTTTATTGAAACGATGTATTTTGTTTGAAATGTCAAACGGAACAGTATGGGAATGCCCGAGCGCTTAACGTTAAAACATTTATGAGTCCAGAAATCGTTTTAACAATTGTCAATAATAGAAATGACAGCGGGAAGGTGGGGGGAGGGGGGGGAGAGGGGGAGGGGGAGGGGATTTTTTTTTGTTTTTTTTTTTTTTTTTTTTTTTTCTTTTTTCTTTTCTTTGTGTGTGTGTGTGTGTGTGTGTGTGTGTGTGTGTGTGTGTGTGTGTGTGTGTGTGTGTGTGTGTGTCCTTGTCCGGTCTCTGCTGGTGCCTTCCTTGGTTTTCGTTTTTCGCGCGAAGGATCGTTCTTGGAGAGGCTCGACCTTGTCGGTAAATGGGCGAGAGCTTCACATTTACATTTGTTCGGGCTTACTGAGCACTGATTCTTCCTCCAAAATCTCTCTCTCTCTCTCTCTCTCTCTCTCTCTCTCTCTCTCTCTCTCTCTCTCTCTCTCTCTCTCTCTCTCTCTCTCTCTCTCTTTCCCATTTTCTTTTGCAACATTCAGAGTGAAAATGTCAATGCACTAAATACTATTACAGAAACAAACCCAGACGACTCTGTACCAATGGTCAGGGGCATTGAACTAGCAGGAGAATGTTCTCCGGAGGCGGTACATATACAGATATGAAGGGAGAGTGAGAGTCGAAGAAAAAAAAAAAGAGAGAAAAAGAGAAAAAAAAAAGGAAAAAAAAAAGAAAAAGAAAATTGAGAGAGGTCAAAAAAGAAGGTAGGGGAAGCCGGCATGGAAAGAGGGCTCTTCCTTGAATGAATATGATTTGATAGATTGATAGGTTGATAGATGGGTAGACTGATTGAGATACAGACGGGCGGACAGGGAAGTCGGGAAATAAATGGATAGATGGATTTATGGAGAGAGTGAGGGTGTGGTCAGGAGGAGGGGGGGGGGGGGGGTGGGGGGGTTGGCCAGGGGTCGAGGGGGATCGGGTGGGGCTGGTCAGATGAGAGGGAGGTGAGAGAGAGAGGGATACGATGCAAGAAAGAAAAGGATCTACTATTTCATACGTGTGTCCTAGTCCGTGTGTGTACGGATGCATATATCCGTGCTTGTGTGCGTGCGCGTGCACTTGGACGAGGGTGCAAATGAAATTGAGGGAGAGTAATACGTTTGAGAGAGGGTGGGCGATTCCGGGTATAAATAGGAGAGAGAGAGAGCTGGAGTGCTGATACACAAACAGGGAGACAGGTTACGAGGTGAAGACATGTTATTGGCTATGGTATTTGTTCGCTGTAAGAAATCAAACTGGAATAATGTAGTACTTTTCATGATTCTCCCTTCCAGATACCCGAATCTTACTTTTCTTCTCAATTCATATCATGTAATTGTTAAGCGTTCCGTTAAAGATCCCTCCCATCCAAACTCCAAGAAAAAGATAGATTTCCATTTCACATCAGGAGCCTAATCTCCATGTAGGTTTCTCTGATAGACCGGGAATGTGGTGGGGAAAAAAAACTACGAGTTCTACTGAAATATACATATTGTATTCACTGTCTAAGAATTAAAGGCGTATAGGCACAAATTATATTAATATATGTATGTTTCTGGCAGTGTGAAGCGCCTAATGTGCTGGTGAAGCGTCTGTGTGCTTGCTGCCTCTCGCTTTCAGCCTTCAACTCTGGCTACCACCGCTGTGAAACAGCACTGCGGAAAAAGAGCCGAGGGCGTAAGCTTCCCCTGCCAATACATAGCTTCTCCACTACAGGCCATAAGAAGTGCCTCCGCATAGCAACTCATGTCCACTGGGTACCTTGTAGACCCAGGCCAAAACCGCAAGGGACTTGGATGAGGTTTGCCTCTAAACATGCAACGTGCAGGCCCATTGGCGTGTGGATATGCCATATCGTTGGGGAACCAAACCCCCAGCTATAGGCAAAATAGCAGGGCAGTGAGAACTCTTCAGATTTCGTTGGCCATTCTCCAGGAGACAGATACTCCAAACAACAAAACTGCACCTCCTGGGGCCGTCCTACAGCTGGCGGCTACTGCACCTGTGGGGCAATGAGCCCAGAAGACAAAAGGGTGGAGAAGAGATAGCACAACTCTTTTTCACCGTAGAAGTCCCCTGTTCTGCTCACGCAAGCAAATACGCCAATAAACCCAAACGCAGTCTTAACCAGCTACTTCCAAGTCCTGCACCAATGGAGAAGTAGTGACGGGGACAGGAAAAGGATGTTGCTCGAGGTCCCTAGCTACAACCCTGCACGTAGGCGGCTGTAGGCTGATGTCGATGATCATACACCACGGCAGATGCGGCGCTCGTATCCTCCTATAGCAACATAGCAGCCCTATTCAGGGATAGCAGTACTCTCTCCACATGGGGTGGGGAAGGTAAAAGGGTCCCTAAACAAAGCCCGCCTGTCACAGTACGTGACAGGTGACATACTTGTCTGGTCATCCAAAAAGGCGGTCGAAAGACAAACAACAAGAAAATGCAGATATCTGGGGCATGGAATGTCTTAACTTCACTGGACAGGGAGACGAGAGACCAGAGCGTCATACCACTCGGATTGTCAAAATACTAGGCCGTTTTTAGATCGATCGACATGACGGCTCTGCAGGCAATATACAACTTGAAGAAGTAAGCGGTGGTTCTATGTTGTAGAATTATGCAGAATTGTGCACTTCGTGCAACAAGCACAATACTTTTGTATATTGTTCTTTACAATGTTATAATTGATTTCAGATTTGAAGCCACTTCAAAATCGTTTTTTATTTTGAGAAATAAATATAAAAAAGAAAAAAAAATGAGCCAAAATTGCAGACGATTTTCTAGCGCGAGGTGCCGCAGTGAATATTATCAAGCAAAATTAATGTAAGACAATTTTTTTTTTTTCTAATGATACATGTTGGACAATGATATATCATGTATGAAAATACATACGTTGATCAGAACATTTGCTGGCATTATTTTGTTTCCTTAATTTTTCATGAATTTAGAGACCTGCAGCAGGAAAATCAAAATGGCTGCTTCCGATCGCGTGTCCGTAATCTGCCAGTGAAAACTTCCCTTTAGATGTGAATTATGGGTTTACAGCTCTCTCAGATAGTCTTGAAATGTCATTCTATCATTTTATGTGTTTTCTGAAGCGTACTAATGCCATCCTTTACCTTACTCTTTAATAAGTTGCCTATTGTGTGCATGTTTACAGGTAGGTATGGATACCCGCGCGCACACACGTGTGTGTGTGTGTGTGTGTGTGTGTGTGTGTGTGTGTGTGTGTGTTTTCAGTGTCCAATCCCATTTCACCTCGAGGAAAGAGAGAGATAGAGGGAAAAAAAACAAACAGAAACAGAGATAGAGAAAAAGAGAGAGTGGTATATGAGTCTTTTGTTTGGAAGGGGCACTTGAGAGTGTGTAAAAGAAAGTGAGAGAGTGGTAGATGAGGAATTATTCTTGGAAGGGGGCACTTGAGGGTGTGTATGAGGGGAAAGAATATATATATATATATATATATATATATATATATATATATAGAGAGAGAGAGAGAGAGAGAGAGAGAGAGAGAGAGAGAGAGAGATGCATATAGATTGTTCACATGAGTATGTGTCTATGAGTATGCAGAGTATGCATACCTGGATGGTGGAGATGGTGTTATAGGGTATATATATATATACGAAAAATATGAGACTGAGGACAGGACACTCCAGACTGAGACATCATATGTCCACTATATTCCACAATGGCAAGTGTTTCAATCATCCATGCAGTACAGCCCAACGACCTAGCATGCCAGCACACTGATGAAGGAAAGCCCTTTTGACCACACTGGATACTGTGTGTGACAGCAGACATTCCTTTCCACCAAATAATGTGTGTGACAGCAGACATTCCTTTCCACCAAATAATGTGTGTGACAGCAGACATTCATTTCCACCAAATAATGTGTGTGACAGCAGACATTCATTTCCGCCACATAATGTGTGTGACAGCAGACATTCATTTCCGCCAAAATATGTGCGTAACAGCAGACATTCCATTCCAGCAAATAATGTGTGTGACAGCAGACATTCCTTTCCGCCAAATAATGTGTGTGACAGCAGACATTCCATTCCACCAAATAATGTGTGTGACAGCAGACATTCCATTCCACCAAATAATGTGTGTGACAGCAGACATTCCATTCCAGCAAATAATGTGTGTAACAGCAGACATTCCTTTCCGCCAAATAATGTGTGTGACAGCAGACATTCATTTCCGCCAAATAATGTGTGTAACAGCAGACATTCCATTCCGCCAAATAATGTGTGTAACAGCAGACATTCATTTCCGCCAAATAATGTGTGTGACAGCAGACATTCATTTCCACCAAATAATGCGTGTGTAACAGCAGACATTCCATTCCGCCAAATGATGTGTGTAACAGCAGACATTCCTTTCCACCAAATAATGTGTGGCAGACATGACACAAATGACACAGACAGTGCTCTCTATCAGTTATAAAGGTGACAGCAGACATTGCTCTCCACTACACATGTGGGTGACGGCGGTTACTTCTATACGGATAAACATATTGTCAATATTGTCCCACACCGGTCAGTTTAGCAGATAGCTTGAACACATTAATGTCGCAGCACTTCATTAAAATGCGCGTGTTTTCATCCTTGAACCAGAAAAAAAAGTAATAAAGCGACACAACACAACAAAAAAACGTACCAAACCACAACACAAAACATCGTAATGCAATAAAGCACAACAAAACGTACCAAAACACAACATAAAACATCGTAACGCAAAGAAACACAACACAACGAAACGTTCAAACACACACACAAAACATCATAACGCAATGAAACACAACACAACAAAACGTTCCAAAACAACTTGCAGCTGAACGACGACAAAACTGAAGTTCTTCTCCATGCTCCTTCCAAACTCTAAGATCATCCCTCCCTTCCTTCCTTCTATCAGCATTGGAGTTCTGATATTCAGCTCTCATCCCAAGCTCGTAACCTCAGTGTAACTTTTGATTCCACCCTTTCTTTCAAAGCACCACGTGCCTAATAATGTAAGGCAGCATACCTGGATATATGTCAGATCAGTTCAATCAGACACTTCCTTTCCACTGAAGCCACAAAAACTCTGTGGTTTGTTTCCCTAGTTCTCTCAAGACTGGACTACTGCAGCAGTCTCTGGCTGGCTCACCAAACTAAGTCTCGATGAACAACAGAAGGTCAAGAATAACGCAAAGCATCTAAACGTCAGCATGTCACTCCTCTGTTGCAGTCCCTCCACTGGCTTCCAATTCAGAGTCGAATTGACTATAAGCTGACTTTTATCTTCTGTTTCTGGTACTGGACAACAATCTATCTCAGACATCCTCCAGCCTATCCCGTCAACGTCGTTCCTCTGCCGACAGCTGCCCCTTGCGCATTCCTTCCGTCAGAACAAAATTTTTTTGGTCAACGTTCTCTCTCCTTCTATGTATCAACTGTCTGGAATACACTTCCCACCAGTGTCAGACTCCTACCTTAACCTTCTTTCAAATCTGCCGGGAAAACAAAACTTCTTTCAACAGTTGTAGCATCACCACCACTCCCTCCACTTTCCAATCCACCTACCGAGTGCCTGAGGGGATTTTGGCGTGCCCGCGTTGAGTGCCTGGTGGTTGTGTCACCTGTGTGTGCAGGCTGTGTAGATGTGAGTGAGTGATGCGTGCGTGCATGCGTGTGTCTGTGAGCTTGGGTGTGTGGTCGTGCGTGTGCATGCGTGCGCGCGCGCTTGTATATGTGCGTGCGTGAGCGTGCGGGGTGGGTGGGGGTGCGTGTCTGTAGGCTTGCGTAAATTATGTTTATACATTAATGTAGTATATTTGCACTCTGGTCCTTTGTTATTGCTTTTGTGTATAGTAAGTTCCTGTGTTGTTATTAGCTTGTCTTGTCTTATCGTATAACTTTATCATGTGTTGGATATGCAAAGCGCTTTGAGCCCTAATATTTAGAGAATGGGTGTTACATGAATTAACACCATTACTATTATTATTATTATTATTATTATTATTGTTGTTGTTGTTTGTTGTTGTTGTTGTTGTATCATTATTATTATTATTATGATCATCATCATTATTATTACTGTTATTATTTTGTTGTTATTATTATTATTATCATTATTATTATTATTATTATTACAACATGAAACATCATAACGCACTGAAACACATCACAACACAACAAAACATATCAAAACACAACATGAAACACAACAGAATGCAAAGAAACACTAGGCAAAACAAATCTATGCAGTCATACATATATGATGTAACGCATCGCAACTCGTCGTACTACACGATTCTACGAAAATTTTCTCTCTCTCTCTCTCTCTCTCTCTCTCTCTCTCTCTCTCTCTCTCTCTCTCTCTCTCTCTCTCTCTCTGTAAGTCAATTGTGGCTTTAAGGCTGTTCATTTGGTAGACTCCCAGCACAGGTTTGTAAGTTGTATGCGGGTCTCACTATATTTCTCCTGTCAATTTAAGATAGCTAGTACATGACATCACCTGTACACAAACAGATAAATCATTTTCAGGAAAGCCATAAATATGGGCAACAGAATTACCACAAATGACTGCACACACACACACACACACACACACACACACACACACACACACACACACACACACACACGCACGCACGCACGCACACGCACACACACACACACACGCATGCACGCATGCACACACACACACACACACACACACACACACACACACACACACACACGCACACACACCGCACACACACACACACACAGGTATCCGCTATACATTCCTGTACTTTTGTTACTCACCATATATACCTAATACAACTTTGCTTATGAGGTATGTGCTCCTTGTATATAGGTCTGTATCGACAACATAAACTACAATTTCTGGGGTAAACACACCGCATCATCTGACATATCTTCAATCACCTAGGTCATGCAGCTAAGAAGAAGTTTCAAAAATGGTTCTATCTATCAAACAATAGCACATATATCTGAAATGCTATCAGTCCACTAAGAATGATGATATCCATAATATTTCCGAGTCTGTATTTTTGTTTTTGCTTTCATTTACAAACTTTATTTAAAGTGTGTATTCATTTGTGGTTCATCTGCTTTCCACAAAACATACAAAAAACTGATGTTGAATTAGATTTCCAGAATCCTAAACCCGTGCAAATCATTTTTTTACGTTAAGATTAAAGAACCTATAGTCTGAGAGGGAGCATGTGTCAATGGTGGTTTCTTTAAGTTTTGACAATGCTACTGCATCGCAGAATACCTAAATCATTCTTCCTGTAGCAAATGGATTCAGCCTTGACCATAAACATTCTACGTTTTCTTGATGTTGAGGTTTCCATGCATCGTTTGTGTTTGATTTGGTAGTGATTTAAAGATACAGGTGTTTCTTTCCGAGTGAGACAGTCTTACCTCATTGTTGATTTTGTCCATAGCATTGTTATAGTCACCATTTATCGAAACCTGACTTTCATTATCTTGCAATTCTGATTCAAAAAAATTCTAGGAAACTAATTTTCTTTTCTGCTGTGGAGCTGTGTGCATAGCTATCAAGAATAAGTGTGGTGTGATCTTCAGACATATGTTTATATTAAATATTTTGGTGTTTTTTTTTTTTTCTACATTATCAGAAGTTAACTCTTTGCTAGTTGAAATCAACGAACCATCGCTTCTGATCTTCACCACCAAATAGAATGCACGACCATGCCATTGTTTCCTAATCTCTGTAATTCAATCTTCTGTACGCAATTATGTTCTTGTAAGCATGCTATTTAACTTCATATCCCTTGTGTAATTACGCATTGCTTTTGTTTTAAATTTGTGTCACAACCGTTGAATATTTTAAGTGCCAATGGTACATTTATAAGCCATGGCAAGTGACTGATAAAGCATTAACCATGATCATCCATTCATCAGTCCGTACGACGTAGCCAGGATCCCAGAAAGGAAGGGAGGAGAAAGAGTGAATGCTAATCTGGAAGTCCCAGTGGCATCACTGTATAGACCTCTCTCTCTCTCTCTCTCTCTCTCTCTCTCTCTCTCTCTCTCTCTCTCTCTCTCTCTCTCTCTCAAAGGGTTGGCAGTAGTTTGTCCTTTTCTCCACCGATACCTGGCCGCCTGTTTGGTGTTCTGCATTGCATGCTGCCTGAGGCGTTTCCTGCCTCCACTGCTGTTGTCGGTCAGCATGCTAAGTGGAACGGTTATGACTGGCGGCTTCCGGTACTCTGTTCTCTGGCTGTTGATGGGACACGCTGGCGCCACAGAGTGCCCACTGTGCTTTGTATCCTGCATCGGCTGCATGGCGCAAGTAGGGTTTGACTGGAGCATTCCAATGCTTCGCACCCCATTGCGTGACACTTGTTGCATCTTTTCTCTCTCCTCCTTCCTTTCGTTCTTTAGGGTACACATCAGTGTCAAACCTTTCTATCATCACTCAAGAGAGAAGATGTTCACATGAAGTCGATATACTGACGAATTTCCTGTTTTGCAGTTGTGTCTCGGCCATTTTTGTTTCCAGCTGGTTCCTTTGTTCACATCTCAGTTTCAGTTTCAGTCCTAGTTTTACAAGAGTGTCCCTTCTATTGTTTTATTTTCACGTGTCATGGGTAGATTTGCTACCAACACCTTCATTGCTGGTTTATTCTGATTTCATTTGCATCGTCACGGTAAGTCTTAATGATATTCCTTTTCTTCTTCTTTTTTTTTTTTTTTTCATTCTTGCATAAGCAATTTTTTCTTTTAACTTTTTTTTTTAAAAGGGGCGATCAATATGTTTTCAGTTTCCATTAATTTTGCTTTATACGATCTTTGAGAAGAGACCTGTTTTTTTTTTTAGTATCTTTTGTAATTGGTTTGTTTACCTTTTTTTTTTACTTTATGCTGACTGATACACTCACCAGACATAAAACAGAGCTTAAAACAATTCAAACATGAAATCAAAAATTGATTAATTGAGCCACGTAACAAAGAAGCAAACAAATCATAAAACAGAACTAAGGCGTTTCGACCTACTGGATCCTCTTCAGGCAGGACAAACAACATTCTTAACAATGAAAACAAAGGACGAAAAAAAAACAATACCTCTCTTTTCGATCTGTGGCTTTGGTGAAAAACGTACACTAAGGAATGCAACTGAAGGGAAGAGAGAAAAGGCCAGTAAGCAGCAGATACAAATTCAAAAGGAAATAATGATAAAAAAAAATATATATATATATATATATATATATATATATATATATATATATATATATATATATATATATATATATATATATATATATATATATATATATATATATATGGAATTTTGATCATACAGTAATAGTAGTGCTAATGCTTTTGTTGTTGCTATATTATTATCATCATTATTGTTATTATTTTTTGTTGTTGTCATTGTTGTTGTTATCATCATTATTATTATCATTTTTATTATTATCATTAATATGGTATTATAATCATACAATAATACTATTTTTTTTTTTATTTCTATTGTTATCATTATAAAGATCATCACTATTATATTATTGTTATCATATATTATGTATTATTATTATCATAATTATAATCATTATTATTGTCATTATTGTTATTGTTTTTTTATTATAATTATCACCATGATACTAATAGTTATGATTATGATAATGATTATAGAGAAGAAGAGAAAGCAGAACATGGAGATGAATGTGTTCGGATATTCAAAATAACAATAATAATAACGATAATAATATTAATAATAATAACGATAATGATAATAATAATAACAATAATAATGTCGAAAAATGTTAAACAAAAAAGATAAAATCTAAAAAAAAATATCTATAGTGATGGTTCTCCTGATATTAATAATGATGATGATGATGATGATGATGACGATGATGATAATGATGATGATAAAAAAGAAGAACACATTTAGACAGGGTGCCAACAGAGTTGAAGACTTTTCCATTGAGACAAAAATACATATGTGCGGTATTTCGCAAAGTATGGCACCATAAAATTCTAAAGCGTATCCCAGTGCTGCGATCGATGTGCTAAATAGTATGAACGGTCCCAAAAATGTTCACCAGAAAACATTATTAGACCCCATAGAACTGGTCAGGCATAAGTTGATCAAACATGAGGAGGGGTAAAATGCTTTGCAAACAAGAAGAACCAACTAAGTGGAAGAAACCGGCATCAGAGTCTCCGCCGATACAACAGATACACAGCAGCTTATTATCGCTCTGATGAAGAGAGGCCAAGAGACACTTCTTACAACAGGACAGATGGTATTCGGCCCCAAGCTGCCATGCACGTTCCTAAGTTGAGTTTTAGGGGGTGAGGGTTGATCACACGGCTGATGACAATCAAAAATCCGCTTCATATGTGATCGCGTGTGCTACAGCTATCAGTGGAGATGAGGGCACTGCTCTCTCTCTCTCTCTCTCTCTCTCTCTCTCTCTCTCTCTCTCTCTCTCATGGGAGTGGTGTACGTGCTTAAGTTTAACGCAATGTAGAGAGTGGGGTGTGGTTCTTAACGTTGTCGACTGTATCCCCACTGTTGGTCACAGTTTGTTGACACAGGCGGGAATTCCCTTGGGAATCGGAGAGTGCCAGTGCAAGTGGGGCTCGCACTGAAAGCCCACAGGCAGGCATACAGGACTACGTTCAAACAGGCTCGAAACCCTAAACCGGTCCCCAGCTATGTCGCCCAGCAGATGAATGAAAGGCCCTATCAGGGACAGAACCTGGTCCAAACAAAAGCCATAGGACAGGTCTCTGAACCCTCTGCACGAATTCTCTTTCCTTAATTCGAACGTTGTAAGTCTGTTCATAAAATGAAAGATATTTCGCTCCTGAATCATCTCCGTCACTTCGATTTAAGGTACGTAACTGAACCCTCCCCCGAGTTTTCATTTTTTATTATATTGGTCAGTTTGTGTATCGTGTAGAATTTGTAACACCTGTTGTAACACTCTCCTGCCACTTTCAGAAATCCGGCAGGTCATTATTATTAGTTTTTTTTTTAAAGTCTTGAAAAGTACATTACACAGATCAAACTGTATTTTGACAACAGCTGTCTCAATGAGAATAGACCCAAGAATGTGTTATCTTGATAGAAATGTCATTTTGATCGCCTGTTACGTTCTCCCAGAAGGAGGCTCATTGTGTCAATGGAACTGACAAGCGAAATTTTATATTTAGAAGAAAATCAGAAAAAATACATATGACAATTTCATTAGTCAACTTAATACTGGAGCCACTAAATTAACAAGCTGATGAAGAGGATGTAACCAATATACCTATCATTTTAAATGTGATAAGACAAATGTAATAATTTCACGGTGTTCGTATTATAGTTCCACTAGATGGTTGGGGTATTCTAAACATTTTATTTATGTTTTTTCTCAACATTTTGAATGTGCATATTTTAAATCTGCCATTTACTATTTATGTGGGTTTGTTTTCAAATACTAACACAATTTCGTCTATCTCAGGCATGTGAGCAATTGTGATATAATATAAAATATGTCCTTTTCTCACATTTTATCATACACGTTTACATAAACATATCCTTTTCCCAAATCTTGTCATACATTTTTTTTTTCACTTTGAAATTCCAGTTGTCACACCCCTCCCACTTTGTCACAAGATCTGTTGGCAAAGACAATGCAATTTCAGAGTCAGTCCTCTCTCGCTCTCTCTCTCTCTCTCTCTCTCTCTCTCTCTCTCTCTCTCTCTATCTATCTCTCTCTATCTATCTATCTTCGTCGTCGTCTTCTCCTTCTTCTTCTTCTTCTTTAGCGTATGGACTTTTATATTTCCATTCTGTTTTTGCGCAATTGCTTCAGAATGTACACTAAAATGAGTTACACACACACACACACACACACACACACACACACACACACAGAGACAGAGAGAGAGAGAGAGAGAGAGAGAGAGAGAGAGAGAGAGAGAGAGAGAGAGAGAGAGAGAATCCCTGGTTCAAAAAATCAGAACTTGCCGGAGTAAAATAGCTTACAGTCATGAGGGATGGCATTAAAATACCATGACTACTCATTGGTAGTGCTTGTGATGGGAGATGGAGGTGTAAACTGAAGACTGCTCCAAATCAGCTGGAAAGCAAAATATGATCACAAAATTGTGATTTTCAAGATTCTGGAAAACTTAGGTAACCAGCTTCATGTGCACTTTATTCACAGATCGACCTAAAGAACACCTTGCTTACATTCATGATTCCAATCAATCGATATTTGCAAGTATATTTCAGTTGTGTTCAGAAGATAAATGATTTGAGAATAAAATGAATAAGCGTTACGATGCCGGCAATCCTGTAGAAAGGAAGTCAAAGCAGATTTGTTTTCACAGAAAGGAAGAATCTGACACCTTTTTAACGTGATTCACCATCAGTACATCAGCAATAAATGAGTTGCTTTCATCACTCTTCAGTTCATTTCAGTTCAGTTCAGTGGTTATTCTATCGTCTGTTCATCATCCATGTTATTAGACAATGATAAAAGACAACAGAGATCACTGAGAATGTCAGGTCTACAATCTCTGGTCATTTTCCCTCGCTTCTCTCCTTCACAGGTTAGAAGCCAGATACTCCACTAAGAATACTTCTGAAATTTTTATTTCAAATCACAACTGTTGGCCAAACTCTGACCAGAACATAACGTGTGCAATGTCCGTAAGACACGTTTGACATAAAATATGGTCAATACTGTCAAAATATGAGGTATTTATACCTTTCAAGGAGTATCACCCTCTTAAAATTTGGCACATGACAGATAGAAAATGTCCCCTTACATATGCGCCTAACATTAGGAAATAATTGTGTTCCATGTGTTTAACCTATGACAGCTTGCGTACGATTGGCAACCACACTGTTTTTTTATATCTCTAAACTATCTGTGTGCATTTTTGTGCAATCATTTTTTTAGCAGAAGTTCAATCTAAGCGTTGCAATTAATAGAATGGTCTTCCATAAAACTCATACGACACAAACATCGTAAACACCCACTTATCATAAACAAAATCAAAATGAAATCAACAGTATCCATCTATGTGTGTTGGTTAAAAAAAATCCGAACATTTTGCCATAAATTCAAAACTGATTATGATAAAAATTAAATGGCTGTTGCCTGCCAGCTAAACTGGTAATGTAACGTCATATCTGCTATGTGATAAACATCGTCTGAAATACGGGTATCGTCTATGATGATTCCTGAAATTACCCAGACGATGTGGTATGTGTAATGTAATATCACTTGAAACTGGGTCATCAAATGACTAAATGATCTGGACCTGCTGCGGCTTATCAGTGCGGGCAGTCTTACCCTCAAGAAGACAGTCTCCCATCCTTACTAGGATTACAGTGCACGCGCTCACACACACACACACACACACACACACACACACACACACACACACACACACACACACACACACACATACACACACACACACACACACACACACACACACACACATACACGCGCGCGCGTGCACACACACACACACACACACACACACACACACACACACACACACACACACACACACACACACGCACGCACGCACGCACGCACACGCACACAAAAATCACGTTAATCGAGCTTAATCCATCTTATTTCAGGTTTCAGTACTCCCAGAGAGCATTGAATGAATTATGATCAGTGGGAACTCTGGAATTATCAATATGAACCGTTTAAAAAGACCTCGGATCTGATCTGCAAAATTGGCCGACCTGTAGTGTGTGTTTTTGGAATATTTGGAAATTCTATGATCATTCTGATCATGCTTCGCCTCCCTGCATCAACTTCCAGTGTTTCTCCAGGTTCTGGCAGTGTCTGACCTACTGGTGTTGATAATAGGTCCCCTCAATGGATTGCTCCACGACGAATTCCATGTACCCTACTTTGACAGACTCGGTTCCTGGCAGTGTAAAATACAGTGTATGATGGTATATGCGACAGCAGCGGCAGCATCGTGGATGCTTGTGGCACTTACCATGCTAAGAGCAGCTTCTGTGCTGTGGCCACTTCGCGTCAACGCTGTCTGGACGAGTAGAAAATCGCGAGTAACTGCAGGTATAATGATTGTTGTTATCGCTCTGATTCACTGTCACTTTCTCTATGGATATGATATAGGATTTTGTTACGAGGTATGCTGTGCTGATGCTGTATCAGAAACGTATCGATGGTTTGTTGACATTGTTTTGGCCTTGGATAGACATTACTGAGTGTTGTCTTCTGCCCTTCGTGTTGCTGGGGGTCAGTAACAGTGCTCTACTCTGGACACTGGTCAGATCGGTCAGAACGGGCGCACGTCTTCCTATACAACAAAACAGCCAGGATTCCAGAAAACGGAAAGTGACTACATTGACTGTGACCTTGATTGCTTCCAGTATTTCTTTTTTCCTCCTAACTATACCGATTGCAATATATACCATCAGGTATCCGTATGTTGATCATAATGACCCGATTCAGTTTGGACAATATTCGGTCTTCAGAGCTGCAAGCTATATCCTTTGGTACTCCAACAGTGCCATCAACTTTTATTTGTATTGTCTGACAGGCAGCAAGTTCAGAGCAGTTTCCAAATATAAGATTTTAGATTTCCGGGCCATTCTTTACAACTAGAAATTAGTTCCAGTTACATATCTGTAGCATCAGTGACAATGACGTCATATAGTGCTCATTTTCTAAGTGCATGACTCACTGTAACGGGCGAGAAGAAAAATACCGCCGACGATATTTCAGCGTGGTGTCCCCTACTGAACGGTATGATAATCTCGAAAGAAACTAACGATATCTACTGAAATGTACATCGTCGCGTTTGAAGGGGTCACTTTTTTTTTATTTCTTGAATCGTAAGTACTAGAAGACAATCTCGCTGAACAAAGAAAAGCATTAGATGGAGCATCAGTTTGTGTGCAGGCAACAAAAAATGGTATCTTTTGATCACGAAACTAAAGAACCATTACCAGGAAGTTTGAATAAATATGATACTGAAGGACGTGATCAAAGTTTGGTGTTTTGTGGTTATTACCCGACAGGCGTTAGTATGCACACTTCTGTCGACAGATTTAGAATCCGATAGACAGGTAGATAGATAGACAAAAATACAAGCAAGAGCACTCAGTAAATGGGAAAATTATTGGAAATTTATGGCAAAATAGAATCAGTCAACGATTCAAACGTGTAAATGTAACGGACACAGCCTAAAGAGGTCTGTAGCCGTTAAAGAAAAAATCCAGTTTCACTTTCAGTTTCATCACAGAGTTGTTAGTACGTGCTGATTAGTCCATTCAAATCCACAAGAACTTAATGTTACGTTTAGAAAATTTCCAAGCTCAGAATGCTGGGGCACCTGACCACAAACTTGAAGGACCCACAGATCGATGCAGAACGAACGAAAATCGAAGTAATATTGAAACATGCAGGTCAAAGGCCTATCATTTCCAATCATGAAACGGACCAAATTATCAAAATCTGCCCTCTTCTGCAATATATACAGAAGAATCAACACGATCTTCTAGATTTCCCTTGTTGCTTATTTGGACGTACTTCCTGTCGGCGGATGACCAGCAAGATTTCACAAGTCTTCTGACATCTTCACACAGCGAAACAGCTATGGCTTCCTGGTCCTGCCGATGACCACTTTGGAGGGACAATAAAACCAATCTCTCTCAAATGCAAGTCCGTCTTTCAAAGTTACTTTTTCCCTTTTTCTTCATAGGACGGATTCGGATGTTTGCTCCATTCTCTGTTTGAGAATTAAAGCCATTATACGCACAGGTTAGAGTCATTTATCCAAGTTACCTTCCTTATTTCAATGATACTAGTATATACAAATAAAGAATGTAAGGCTTGTTCTACTAAACAATTACTATCAGGCAACAGAATTTTTTAAGGTGAAAAATGATTCAGTCAACACAACAGAAATCAGAGGTAACAAATAAATGAGTTGATAAAACCAAAAGCATATGATACGAACTTCAATCCTACAGTCCAGACGTAAGTTCATGATAAGGTCACTGCAGCCAGACATAACTAACACACCCGAAACAGAAATGTGGCCGTTGTTCAGTTTTGATGTTGGGTCTCTGTTTGAAGATGGAATGTCCCTCTCTTTAGCCTGCTATCAAACGCTGCGAACATTCCGATGACTACAGCCAGCTTGTCACAGATGGTGGAATTAATTCGTTCAAAATCGAAATGCTGCAGTTCACGGTATTGATCGTGTTTACAGACCCTATACAAGAACACAAAGCTTCAGAACTGCAAGGGAATGATTCAGTTTCACTCTTGGGGAATCCATGGCAAACCAATCATAAAGAGCTTGGAGCTGCATTCACTGCCCTGCCCCACGAATGACGAAAGCACAATGTGTGTGTGTGTGTGTGTGTGTGTGTGTGTGTGTGTGTGTGTGTGTGTGTGTGTGTGTGTGTGTGTGTGTGTGTGTGTGTGTGTGTGTGTGTGTGTGTGTGTGCGTGTGTGTGTGTGTGTGTGCGAGCGTGTGTGTGTGTGTGTGTGTGTGTGTGTGTGTGTGTGTGTGTGTGTGTGTGTGTGTGTGTGTGTGTGTGTGTGTGTTACCAGTCATCATACTGGTTTCTATCAGCAATATATAATCGATACAAGAAACCTGATCAGGTACTCACGGACTCACAATGGCATTTTCTTCATGAGATGCCTTCAGATCCGTTTAATATAAAATGAAAACGCCTCTTAGTACGAAAAAGATCTTGGCTTCAGATCAGTACTGTCGTAAAGACTAGACAATATCTAATGAAAAGGCCCTCTAGTATTTGACAAAATAACAGCCTAGTCATCACGGATTTTCAAACACATTTTCACAATGTAGGTTCGGCCTCAACACTGCCTCAAAATCTTTTACCGCTACCCCTCGTCGAAATTAAAAATACCCAGTGCCTATGCATCTAAAAAAAAAAAAAAAAAAAAGGCTATTCTTATACTATAACAAATTTCTGAAAAAAAAAAGCATAAACTAATCTTCTTCATGCATAAATCTACTAAAAACGTTTTTATCTTCAGATATTGTTTTCTCTCTTTTCATTTCGTTTCATTTCGTTTCATAGCAGTTGCCTGGAATTTTGATATGCCTGTCATTAGGCCAGTCGTGGCCTTTCCTTAATATACAACTTCCTGACAGCTCGAGTGTCATCATACACAAGACCACTATTCATGAGGCGTGCGCCCCTCCCAAGGGCAGTCTGTCCTCCAAAACAACTCATCATCCTCCAGATGATAAACCGTGGTAGTATTCACTCACTATACTGCAAAATGTTCTCTGCACAAAATTAATACGTTTTCCTGACTTTTTGGGTCAAGACACAAAATGGTGTACTGAGAAGCCTTCTTTCCGCAATAGGATTTAATCTGCATTTTCTGGCATGTTATGTATAAACACAAGTGCACTCAGCGATCAGGATATTGGGTTCAGTTCTCGACCGAGCCAAATGTAGACAAATGCGCTCTCTCTCTCTCTCTCTCTCTCTCTCTCTCTCTCTCTCTCTCTCTCTCTCTCTCTCTCTCTCTCTCTCTGTGACATACTATTCCAGCTACAAATGTTTAAACAGCAAAAACTAAAAAAAAAAAAGACAGCATTGAATTAGTTTATGGGAAATATTGAATACAGATGAGAAGGTGCTTTAAGCATTAATTATCTCTGCTTTTATGTATGATGACAAGATATATATATATATATATATATATATATATATAGTAGATATGTGAATTTTTCCAAATGCCGGCACCATCCAACAGAAGATATGACGAACAGATAAAGATGGATAGTAATAAACAATAAGCTGTCAACACCGCCCACAGAGTTCATTTTTTGTCCAAGCTTTCGCCAAAAGGCTTCTTCAGGAACCGATGCTACTTACGTGTGTCTGTGTGTTTTTGCTAATGCATGTGTGTGTCTCTGCTTATCTGTGTGCCTATGTGTGGGTAGGTGTGCAAGTTGGCGAGTGGGTGGGTGGTTGTGTGTTCCCGTTGTTAGGCAGTTATCGGTTGGAGACTTTGTCAAAGGAAGCTGTGGGCCCGTGATCAGCTCGCTGTCGTTGTCAGCAGTCGACGTAAGTAGCATCGGTTCCTGAAGAAGCCTTTTGGCGAAAGCTTGGACAAAAAAACAGAACTCTGTGGGCGGTGTTGACAGCTTATTGTTTATTACTATATATATATATATATATATATATATATATATATATATATATATATATATATATATATGTAAGTGTGCACGTGTGTGTGTGTCTGTGTGTTTTTGCTAATGCATGTGTGTGTCTCTGCTTATCTGTGTGTCTATGTGTGGGTAGGTGTGCAAGTTGGCGAGTGGGTGGGTGGTTGTGTGTTCCGTTGTTAGGCAGTTATCGGTTGGAGACTTTGTCAAAGGAAGCTGTGGGCCCCGTGATCAGCTCGCTGTCGTTGTCAGCAGTCGATACTGGGCTGACATAGATCACACAGAGATTCGGTCTACACAAAGCTGACGTAGTCAACACATACAGACAGAACCCAGTGCACACTGGGCTGACTTGGGTCTCACAGACTGAATTAGTCCCCACTAGGCTGACGTGGAAGACACAATAGACAGAGGCAGTCCACACAAGGCTGACATGCAAGACACAGAGAGACAGAGGCAGTCCACATAGGGGTGACATGGAAGACACAAACAGACAGAGGCAGTCCGCATAAGGGTGACATGCAAGACACAAAGAGACAGAGGCTGTCCATACAAGGGTGACAAAGAAAACAAAAACAGATAGAATAGTCCATATTGGCTAGACATGGTTCAAACAGACACAATCAGTCCAAACAGTACTGACATAGATGACACAAACTGACATAGTCAGTCCACACTGAGTTAACATGGATCACACAGACAGAATCAGTACACACCGAGTTGACATGGATCACATAGACAGACAGAATCAGTCCACACACTGGGCTGACATGGGTCACACAGACCGACAGAATCAGTCCACACTGGGCTGACATGGATCATAGAGACAGAATCAATCCACACTGAATTGCTATGAATCACACAAACATGCAGAATCAGTCTACACTGAGTTGACATGAATCACACAAACATGCAGAATCAGGGCGCACTGGGCTGACATGGATCACACAGACAGACAGAATCAGTCCACACTGGGTGACATGGATTACACCGACAGGCAGAATCAATCCACACTGGGCTGACATGGGTCACACAGGCAGACAGACAGAATCAGTCCACACTGTGCTGACATGGATCACACAGACAGGCAGAATCAGTCCATACCGGGCTGACATGGATTACACAGACAGGAAAAAAGTCAGTCACTGAGATAACATGGATCACACAGACAGAATCAGTCCACACTAGGCCGACATGGACCACACAGACAGAATCAGTCCACACTAGGCCTTCATGGATCACACAGACAGAATCAGTCCACACTAGGCCGACATGGATCACACAGACAGAATCTGTCCACACTAGGCCGAAATGGATCACACAGACAGAATCAGTCCACACTAGGCTGACATGGATCACACAGAATCAGTCCACACTGGGCTGAAATGGATTACACTGACAGAATCAGTCCACACTAGGCTGACATGGATCACACAGACAGAATCAGTCCACACTAGGCTGACATGGATCACACAGACAGAATCAGTCCACACTAGGCTGACATGGATCACACAGACAGAATCAGTCCACACTAGGCTGACATGGATCACACAGACAGAAAGAATCAGTTCACGCTGGACTGACATAGATCACACAGGCAGAGACAGAATCAGTTCACACTGGGCTGACAATTCACACACACACATACACACACACATACACACACACACGCGCGCGCGAAACCAGCCCTCACTGGACTGACATGGGTCACACAGACAGACAGGGTCAGTCAGTCCCTGTCTTTGTTAAAGGAGAGTGGGGACACAGGAAAGCATGGGAAGTGTGCGGGGAATATGAGGGGATCAAAAATTGGGAAATATCCTTTTTTCTCAGATTTTTTTTTCTAATCATTGCATACTTCTTATGATAGCTGTTTAGTCGTCGTTTCGGTTTTAGTGGAGTTGACGGTGCTAATACGTTTGAATTCAGAATTAACAGTTTTAGATTTAGGTTTTTCTAATTTCCGCCACTTGACTTCATGAATCTCTTCGTTTCTAATTTTCCTTCTTTAATTTTCTTTCTTTCTTTCTGTCCGTCTTTCTGTCTGTCTTGATTGTTTCCAACAAAACCTTTTTTTTTTAACTATGTCTCTGATATGTATGACAAAAAGTCCAATTTCTTTAGAAGATGTTAAACTCAACATAAATTCTTTCGATGATAGTTGACAGGGCAAACGTATATGAAATGTTAACAAAACTGTACGCTATGCTGGGGCACCAGCATGAATTAGTTCAGTTGCAAGGAATCTCATTTTCAAGTCGTCATGTTCCGTTACTCTCTGTCGTATCCGGGCCAAGAATCGATGCGCTGTTTCAAGGGAAATCCCTGAAGTATACTCTTGATACTGAGATTAGGACAGTGTCAGACAGGTACGTATTTCTTGGCACCATACATATTCATCCAAAGACAATACCCGTTCATAAGGTTACGCACTGAATCATATTTTTCTTGGATTTCTTTGACATGCCGGGTGAAATATCCACCTAATTAAATAATATGTCCTCTTCCGGTAAAGAAACAATTGCTAGTGGATAAATCTGTTCACCTTATATACGCTGACAACTTGTGTGGCGAATGGCATGCCATACCCACACTTACACCCTCCACCCCCCAGTCGCTGTGACATAACATGTCTTCACTAATGCGAGGCGACCTCAATCAACCACTGAAACTACTTTGTTTGACAATTTTGACAGGGGTTATACAAACTGTAGTATTTCAAATCTTCTCTCTCTCTCTCTCTCTCTCTCTCTCTCTCTCTCTCTCTCTCTCTCTCTCTCTGCTTCTCCTTGCAGGTGACGATTGATCTTGTGGCAACTGCAGTCAAGTAATACCTTATCAGAAGAAAACACAGTACTTAAAATGATATGTAAATAATCAGGAGCACACAAAATAACAAAGGATCTGATATACAAGGCTTCAAATACCTATTTACTAAGTCTTTTTGATAACTGAAAGCAACAGAGTGAAATCTTTGAACGCCAGCCTTAAGTTTACTCAAAACATCTCAGCATCAGGGTCCATGGCACTTCTCTCTTTATGTGTCTTTTAATAACCACCTTGGGCTCAACATCAAGGGGTGAAGGGATTTGCTACACTGCTTTCCAGTCGCTGTTGGTGATCGCCGCCATCACCTAATGCAATTACAACATGGTGGGCGGTGGACGATCCCACATGGGACTGGGTCAGTCCATCCTCAAAGGCGACGCCATGTAATGGTCAACCATCTGGTTACTTGTTGGGATCGCAAAATTTGATTGTGTGAGCTCTCTTTTTAAGTTGTTTATAGAAGATATACTTAAGTTCAGACGTTATGTAAGCAAGGCAGACGAATTAAAGCTTGTGATAGACATGCAGAAAGACAGTATATTCTCAAATTCGAGTGGCATAGAAATTTACCAAATATTGAGGAGGCGTTTAGGGCTAGTTGGGTTGCCAAGCCCGACATATCAGCAGAAAAACCATTCGATCTTGTGTAGTCCAGTTTATCTCCCTCCATTGGTGACGAGATTTCTTATCACCGTCACAGGCCAAGAATGCTGCTTACAGAGTTGTAGAAATCCTACATGCTGAGCTGGAGGATAAGAGATCCCTAAGGAAGCCGTACTGCGTGTTTCATTCAACGTCTTAGAGAGGTAATGAGAACGTTCTCTCTCATCACTTAAACAGAGCTCTCTGAGACCTGGTCTAGAAGCAGATCCACAAACATATGTCGGCTCATGTTGACTGGATGCTGTAGGATCAGTTATGTTCCAGCCAAATGATAACTCAGAATGGAAACAAAATTACTGGATGTCCGCGGGCAGGCTATTAGGAGAAGTGAGAGGATGGGTCTGAACAAACAACTACTGCCCAAACAACATTTGCCACCCTTTCATTAGATAAAACTACAGAAATATCAGCCGAATATCTGGTTCTTCTCACACCTCATGTAATAAGCCTAGGAGAACAAGTTCGAGAGTTTCACAATGATGGGGATCAGGCTGATGAGAGAATCACGGGACGTAGGCATCACCAAAGGACTTCTAGGGATACAAACCTGAACTTAAAGATTCTATCGAAGTATCCAGTCTGCCTTGACTGTAGAAAACCTGGTCACCATGCAAGGTATTGTCAAGAAAACTAGGTTCTCTTGTAATGGCGAGATGAGTTACGTGGGGAAATAGTTAATCTTCTCAGATATATTGATAGGGATCTGGAAACCGTCAAAACTGGGATAAAGAAGTCCGGTTCCTGGTTGACACAGGTGTCTCTGAAGAAAAAACATACACCCGAAGGTGAAAAGTACTATCCTCAATCACCACCGCCGGGAACAATCTTCCACCACAATTGGAAGCATGTGCTGTGTTCACATAGGGTGCAGGCACGTAAAAGGCATTCCACTAAGACGTCAAGGGACATAACTGCTCCCTAGTGGATGCCTTTATGTGACCACCGAAAGCGGTACAGCGGAACCTTCATGGAAGCGTTCTCATGGGTGTATCAGCCTGTGCAACTGCAGAGCCCACTGGCAAAAGACACCTCTACCAAGCGAACTTCTACATGTATCCTTCAGCCCCACTGATTGTCGTTTCGTTGACAGGTGAAAACAGAACAACTCAAGACTCAGCCAAGCTGTCTCCACATGGTTTTACGTGTGCCCTCTGAAGAGGATCCCAGCCTGCATTCTTTCCCGCTGTCAACAGGATTTTCCCTGTGGTCAACACAGTAGTACAGGACTTCCACCGTGGAAATAATTGAATCTATCAGATCAGCTGGCAGGTATGTCCTGTGGCAACCGTCTAACGTGGGGATGAAGAAGTCCGGCTGCTTGCTGTCACAGGCTCACAGATGCTCTGATGATGTAAGGGAAAAAAAAACCTTTGCAAGGCTCTATAGCACATAAATCACTTTACGTTCTGCTGCAGGGTCTTTGTGGATTGTGGCAGCAGATGGGCTTGAGATCTTTTGCCAGGATATTTTGAAGCTGCCCTGTTGGTGGAGGGAAAGGTTGTCAAAGATAGAGGGATCCTAGTGAGGTGAAATGCAAGGTCGCATAACTTAGTTTCCATGCCCCGGGTCATCCTGGGATGAATGTCTTGAGGGAAGTAATTCTTGAGATGCTCTGCCTGCCACCGACAGTACAGAGTTTTGCCGAAGTGGCTGGTAAAAATCATGTTTATGTCCCGCAGAGAGCATCTGCTTGTGTATTTGCGACTGGAATTAGATGTTGGGAGAAGCACAGACAGTTGCAACAAATGCTAGTTTAAACTCTGCAAGTGGTGCTTGTCAAGAGATTGTTGATTCTAAGTTCTAACAGCATTCCAATAGAACTGTCTCTATGTGAATGTTGTAGATCTACCTTCTTTTTCTGGGGTCGATTTTCTTGGTTGCCTCAAATCTTCAATCATGTCGCCATGATTAATCATACAGTCTTCTCGAAATCTTGACGGCTGCACCCTCTGGCCAGGTTTGACGCCGTAGAGAGCATCATAGGCTGGACAATATTGGGGGATGTTTTCTGGGGTCTTAGATCCAGTGCCACATGGCATGGACATTCGTCTGTATTTGCATCTTAATTCGGCTGAGGTGACCCAGCAATCGGCAGTGGCCAGTTCCCAGTCTGAAGAGAATTGTTTTCTTTTATCTCTCGGGTTGATGGATTGAATCAACACCACTGCCTGCGCCCAGCCTTCTCTTCCACTGGTTTTAGAATTGCGATGATAGTTTTCGCTTCTCTGTAGGTCAACGGGTGGCTGAACCGCTCCATATTGCTGCCTGCCTTGAACAGAGTGTCAGCCATCTCATTCCCAGTGATCCCAAAGTGGGATGGAATTCGCTAGAGTACAATGGTGGATCGTCTTGAAAGATCATGGAGGGCTTCTTTGACGTTTTTCAGTTGTTGTTTGCTCCTGTTGCTCTGAAGTCCCTGTAGCAGAGATTTGCAGTCAGTCAAGAAAGCAACCTTGGGTGTTGGGTGTTTTGACCGTTCTGAACGCTTGTGCAGCATGGAACAAAACTGCAGACACTGCTCTGTTAGTTGGGAGAATATGTTCCAGTCGAAAAGGTTCTTGGGATCAGTTTCCCATCAGTGCGTTGATGAAGATGCATTCTCCTCCGTTCTTCGCTGCTCTCTTTGAGCACCCATCCATGAATACGTGCATCCACTCCATGAGGTTGTACTGGCATCAATCATCTTCAGTGTCAAAGCCTTCAGCAGGTGAGGGGCTTGGTAATCCTTCTTGTCAATGCCAGGAACTTCTGTGATGACTGAGACTTCTTCTAGGAGGTCGTCAGCTCCTCAAAGTCGGGGAACGTTTCCGTTTGGTTTGAGGACGTAGGCGGTAGGTTCTTCGTTTTGGCTGCGTAGGCTTTTGTAGAGGTGGTTGAAACAGTTTTGCTTCAGCCTGTTCTTGGTGGGATTCTTTAGTTAGAATGCACTGGGTGGGAGTGCCTAGGAGCTTCTCTCTATGGACGTGGACTTTGGGAGGAGACGTACATTTTTTCCACTGCTTGGGCGGGCGTTGTTTTTATCCAGCCTGTAATCAGCCACAGTGCTGCATTCTGAACTCTGCTCAGGCGACTTGTAATGGTTTTTGGTGCTGTCGCCCAAGCATTGCTGCTATACTCTACAGTCGGTCTGACGGTACCTGTACAAACTTTCTGCTGGATGTTTCTGTGAGCTCCTCAAGAGGTTCTAACCAGCTTCCTCATGATCGCGAGCCTCCTGGTTGCGTTCTGTTTGGTGTCCTTGAGATGGGTGTTCCTGGTAAGGTTTTTGTCAAGTTTCACCCAGATATGTGGGCATCTTTTTGTGATCCAGCTCCCTTCCTTTCAGTTTCAGTTTTATGTTTTCTAGCACTGGTGACAGCGAGAAGACTGAAGTCACCGTCTTGTTGGCGTTGATTTCTATACCCGAATCAGATGCCCATCTTCCGATGTGGTCAAGTGTTTCCCGCCGTCTGTGGCTGGCGAATGTTAGATGTTCCACAGGATTGCTGGCAGCAAAATCGTCCCTATAGACGGCTTTGGAAACATGTTTGGGGAGTTCTTCAGTAATGTCGTCAATGAAAATGAGAAAAAAAATACTGAGGAGATAACTCTTCCATGTGGCAAGCCTTGCTGGAGAGTGACACGGCAGCTGATTTTTCAATCCAGTTTCACTCTTGCTGTTGTTCGTACTGGAGGAAGTCGCGAAATCGAGCGGAACATCTTCCCTTCCACTTTCTTGTTGAAAAGCTTCAGGAGCAGTCCTGCATTCCATACTTTGTTGAAGGCCTTTGTCAGGTCTACAAATAGCGATTACATTCTTTTTATTTGAAAAGCATTCTTTACCTCCTGGGCAAGATACACGAGCTGATCGTCTGTACTGCGGTTCTTCCGATAGGCTGAATGTGTGTTGCCGAACAGATCGTTTTCTTCCTGGTGTTTCAGTGGTCTTGTTTTCACCATTTTTTCCATCAACTTGCCCAGACAACATAGGATGCTGATGGGTCGGTAGCTGGATTTCTTGGTTTTGTCCTTGTGTTTCTGTCTGATGGGAGTGATGACAGCTTTTCGTTATTGGTGTGGACATTGCCCCGTGTCCCAAGACTGGTTGATGATGAACAGGAGTTTCTGTCTGGCTGTGGGTCCAAGGTTCTAAATAGTGTCGTTTGGGATGCCATCTTTCCCTGGAGCATTCTCGCACTTGAGTTCTTGATGGCTGTGTTGAGTTCTGCCACGTCTTTTATCTCCTTACGGACTTCCTGCACTTGGGGATCACAGAGTGTTGTTTTTACATCCCTCTGTGTAGGATGTTTGCGGCTTTTTAGCCAACATGGTGCTCACCATCTTCCTGAATCTGCTCTTCTGCCATTCTGCTCTGCATATGTCTTCATTCAGGGTTCTTGTCAAGTTCCACAGTTTGCTCGTGTCCTTCTCCATGTTCAGAATGCTGGTCTCAGTCCAGCCCTCTGGATCTCCGTCTTCTTATTTTATTCGAAGGTCTCTTTGATGTTGCTGTGTCTCTGGATATTCTCTAAAGGGCAGCTCTGCTTCATGGCTTCTTTGGCAGACTTTAGTTCTGCATGAAGCCGTTCTTCAGTATCGCTCCGAAAGGGCCTGTAATGTCGTCGCTTTTCACTTGAGATTGACAGGTTGGCTGGAATATATTTCTCCCCCAACATAGCGTGTCTTTTTAGGATTTAAAAAATAAATCAATTGTTGAAAAGCTAACTAATCCAACCAGCATTTACTGGGAGTTGTGCACTATATCAATGATCAATTGACTCTAAAGAACTTTTCTCAATCAGTAGCACTTTTTTTTTTTTTTTTTTTAGATTAGTAGCACTCTTTATGTTCAACACGTTATTTTGTTTGAATGAAACGAAGAAAATGAGCAGTGTTTTTACATTGAATATATATTAGCCGAGTGCACGCTTGCACACGGTCAACCAAAAAAAAAATGACATACTCCTATCATTTTCATCCAGCTTGTCAGTTTCCTTCTGCTGAGCAAAGGAATGATGGCGAAGCTTGAATATGGTTCGTGTTCTTGGGCATCACATCTTAGGGTCACGGGGCAAACGACCCAAACCAAGTTGCAAAGTGAAACGACTGCAGGCGGAAATCTAAACAAATCTTAAATAAATGTCAGCGAACCGCCCAGAGAAACGTGGACAAACGAGTCACAAGACAACACACAACGCGTTTCGACCTCTTAGGTCTTCCTCAGATGAAACAAAAACTAATGAAATAACGTTTTCGTTATTTATTCGTTTTTGTTTCACCTGAGGAAGACCTAAGAGGTCGAAACGCGTTGTGATTTGACTCGTTTGTCCACGTTTCTCTGGGCGGTTGCTGACAAGGTCGATTTGACTCAAACCAAGTGGTGATATGGTCAACGTCGTCAGGGAGTAGTGTTTTGATTTTCCATCCAGTAAGTTCCGGGTCCCAAACAGCGCCACAACAACCAATTGCGCTGTGTGCACGTAGGACTTCCTGAAGAGTGTTCATGGGCACACATCTCCATTGCAGAAAGGTAGCTGGGGCGCAGATGTATGCGGATACCAGTGGATGACCCCCCTTTCCTCACTGCTTGTGCTCGCCCAGCTAGACAATAGACCGGGTAAGTGATTGAGTTAGTATGGTTCTGAGAGATTCAGAATCCTTACTTTTTATGTTTTGGTCTTTCTTTTGTTAACATTTATTAGAATTTAGTAGAAGTTCATAGAACTTAAAAAAAAGCAGTTCCTTTGCTGGCCTTCTCCTCATCCAAACATGTTCGTCAATTTAAAAAAAAAATCCAGCAGGGCTTTTGTTTTGCCGACCCGCTGTCCCCGTGATAGTCCCGAGTCAGCCTTCCTGTCGCTGTAAGAGCAGGAGCGTGGGAGTTGCTGCTGGCAGAGTCATGGCAACGCACTCCCCCCATGCTGCGTCCCGGGAGACGCCCGGGGACTGGTCCCTGGTTGAAATTCTGCTCTCGCTGGAGCCGAAGGGAGCCAAAGATGAGGACATGTCAAGTCCAGCAATCTTGCTGGACACTGTCAACAAAAGGAAAAAAGTGTATACTTTTAAACGTGCATTTTGAATGGTGTACACGTGGAGAAACCCCATCAAGTATAATATTTGTCTTTTTTTTTTTCCTTTAAAAAAATTCACTTTGTACTTCTGGGTATGCGAGTCCTGTTGTGTGACAGCGACTTGCATAGTTTGCTAAAGGACCTGGATAAATAATTTGATAACTCTTATTAAGATTCCGCTAATTCAAGAAAGGGTGGTTGGTTGGTGAAGAGAGTGTCAGAGTTTGTTTCCCTGCAGGGAAAGAGGGGGGGGGAACGTACGGATATCCAATCTGGTGAATGTTGTGAGCATGGCCACACAGCCACATGTGTGTCAAGTTTGTCTGCGTGTTAGGACGCGGGGTTCGGAAACTGTCCTCACCTTGTTTGTATTCTCTTTGGTGAGATAAAGTGGTTCGTTTTCTGGATGTTTCTTAACCTTGATTTTCTTTTATCAGTAAATGATCGAGTCTTTCATGCCTAGGGAAAGTGGCGAAGTTATTTGCCAGCGAACCTGCAAGGGAAGACCTCTGCTCGCGTGATTTCCTTCGGGACCTCCTGTCGGGCTTTTGTTGGTTTTTAAAGTTCCCAGAACGGTTGCCACTGCAGCGCCTAGTGTCACTGTTCGTTTTGTTGGTGCTAGTTATTACTCTGAGAAATTGAAACGAGTTGCTATTGCTAAAATATTAGTGGTTGCGCTCCCCATTCGGATGTAGTGCCCGTTCGTTTGATTTAGGTGCCGGAGACATTGTGTTTTGTGTTTTTGTATTTATTTCGGATACAATCTCTCTCACCTGTTCCCTAATCCTTGCATACATGCGTGCTCTCAGACAGGCTGTTCTTGGCATTCATTATAGAATAATGACCCTATTAGGACCGCTTTTAAAGTTTATCACGTCGTTTGTCCTGTATCAAAATGTATCGATTTATGAGAAAAAAAAACTTCCAGGTCCATACATATTCACTGAATCTATTTCTGAACAAATTACTGTACTTTCAATTGTCATTAAGGGGTGGCAGTATACTCCTTTTTATCCTTGTGATCTTTAAAACTTGTGTGTACCCTTCTATGCTGGAATTCCTATCCCATTTTTCAATGTTATACACTGCATGTGCGTTTTAGTTTTATAACTTTTGTTATTCCATACAGACTCATAAAACATTTTCAGTTCTTTTATCTGTTTAACTGCGGAGTTTGGTGGTCGCATCTACATGTATATAATCTTTAAAAAGTATGAGCTTAGTCGAATTCACATGTGTATAATCTTAGAAAATATGTGCTATTTCAGGACTACAGTCTTTGCCAGGGGGGTACAAATCTGTTTGGACCGAATCTTGAATAGATTTTAGCCTCGTGCTGTGTCTGTATTAGTCTGTTTGCTTGCTTGTTTGATTATTTTCTCCATAACGTTCACTTATTTTGACAGACCATTTGAAAAACCTAAAAGTTCTGTCAAGTTGGTTTCTACTAAAGATTTATTTTTGAATTTTTACAACTTCGTTTCAACCATTTTTGATTCCTTCATAGTTTAATGTCATCTAGAAATTTCTTAGAATTTAGAATTCTTGGAATTCAATAATTTTTCATATGATTTTTAATCCCTTTCCGCAGGAAACATTGAGTAGTCTAGAAACTATATATTTTTCAATCTTGGTATCTTGTTCATTGTCGTCTCGAATCCGGCAAGCTGGAATTTCTGTACATAGGACGAATACATATGGCGAAACTGGGTCCCCTGACCACAGTCCCTTTGTATTTGTAACATCTAAAAGACTTTTCCATTCACTAAAACCTATGATTGTGTGTCCTATTAAGACTGAGATCCAGTTGCACAATTCTTTCCTGTGTCCAAATGCTTTCAGAGCGCTATTTTAATATCCAGTGTATTGAATCAAACGCTTTTTCAAAATTTACCAGGCTGGAGAGAGATTTTTTTTTTCCAGGTTGGGCATTACAACACATAGAACACATATATTACCTCCTCTATGCCTGACCGGACTAGATTTTTTGTTTGAAAGTCGTTTATTAGTTTGGCAAGGACTGTCTTTATGCTGTCTGCTATGTAGGCCTACATGGCAACTATATTATGAAAAACGTTGAAAGAAGACATTGTTCAAGTTCATCCCTTACACCAAGACCTGTATCGTGCGCTCTCATTTATGTGCAGCTTTATAAATATAGTAATCAATATTGCGGTTCAAAACTAGACTCCACTTCCCACTTTTTATTATGCAAATGACATGGGTTTCTTCCATTTCTTTTCGATGATCTCTTCAAACGATGTTTTGGAGCCAAAGGGACAGTGTGTTAAAACTGATGTAGAATGGTTTGAAGAGAACACACATAGAAACCCCCCCCCCCCCCCCCCCCCCCCCCCCCCCCCCCCCATCTATCATAACCTGTCGTTCTCTATTTTTCAGCCAGTTTTGCGTGCGAGAAATAAACTGAGTATTGTATTTGTCATCAATATTGACAGACAGCTTCTCTTCCGAAAATGTCCTACTCGACTGTAGTTTTTATTTTGACGCTGTCCCATTATAGATAATCACTACTGTTTTATATATACAGTATAGTTTTTCATCTGTAAAACATCGACTTTATGAAGTGCCTTTATTTAACTAAATAAATAAATTTAGGGACAAATTTACGACGGAAACAGAAGAAATATAATGATTCCAATACAATTTACAACAAAACATTAACAAATCCAACAACAATTACAACATATCTGATCGGCTCTCGAGTCAGTGGTGAGCAACGGATTGCTCGGCAGAATCACTGGGTTCAAAAAATGCTAGAAAGATATATTTTCCTACAAAACATGATATGACCTAGAAGTTTACACACAAACTTGAAGTAATGAGTTGTGAATCACAAAGCAAAGGGGAAAAGGTGAGTCATTGGTCACATCTCTTTAACAGAGCACCATTGTTCACTTGATCCCATGCAGCTCTCAGAAAGTGTACAATATTGCACATCTCGACGATTTACTAACTTCATTGGACTTAAAACAGAAACAACAGACTGATGTGAATGAAGTATTGATAGCTAATGGAGTACGAGCTCTTTGCGCGCGCGCGCGCGCGCGCGTGTGTGTGTGTGTGGTGTGTGTGTATGTGCGTGTGTGTGTGTGTGTGTGGTGTGTGTGTGTGTGTGTGTGTGTGTGTGTGCGTGTATGTATGTGTGTGCGTGTGTGTGTGTGTGTGTGGTGTTGTGTGTGTGCGTGCGTGTGCGTGCGTGCGTGCGTGCGTGCGTGCGTGTGTGTGTGTGGTGTGTGTGTGTGTGGTGTGTGTGTGTGTGTGTGTGGTGTGTTTGGATGCATGTATGCATTCGCACGTGGACGTAAGGGTGAAACTAGATGGCATGCATACACATTGCTAATCATTTATGTACACGACGTGTTTCAAAAGAAGCGTACATTGTTGATTCAGACAACGTGAGGTCAGAATTTTACGACTTAAAAACCCTCTCCGTCTACCCAGCAGTACATGGGTACCTGATTTAGCTCGGGGAAGACTAAAGGGGGAATAAGGATAATGATACGCTCCGTGTTAAAATGTTATGCCGCATCCCATGCACTGTGAACCTTTGTCTGTTCATTGCACTTACGGTCATTGGGCTATGGAGCTTTTTACGCTCGCCACAATCTGAACAGCCATATCGCACAACGAACAGTATAAATGCGTGTACGGACACACACACACACACACACACACACACACACACC
>JADBJO010004112.1:117500-127500 GCA_016801955.1 Conus betulinus | reverse complement strand
AGGAAGGCAAGATTTTTTCCCCGTGATGAAAGAGCTATGTGCCCATAGCTCTACGCTAGTTAAACAACTAGGGCAAAAGTTTGATTCAATAGTGGAATAGTTGCATGACTCCTGACAACAATTTGATCAAGGGAAGTTATGAAGAAGAAAATGAAAATTCCAGCAGTTGCCCCTATCAATGGCACAGCAGTTTGCAGAATTTGACCACTTACATTGCTCAATATTTAATCATGAATAGATACAGGGATGACAAGCAAAAGCGGAAGATTCATTCACTTAATCTTCAACAGAAATGAGAGAAATGTCCTGATAACTGGCTTGAAAAAAGTTCGTTTCGTTTCAATGCCTTCTTCCTTGCGCTGAACTCAGAAGCAATCTGAAGCGATCAAAGCTAAGTGCATTTTCGTTATTTTGTTCGTCTTTGTTTCACCCGAGGAAGACCTAAGAGGTCGAAACGCGTTCTGTGTTGCCTTGTGACTCGTTTGTCCACGTTTCTCTGGGCGGTTCGCTGACATTTATTTAAGATTTGTTTCAACAGAAATATGAGAAATGTTTTAATGCTTGAAAGAAGTCTTCAATCTTTTGTTTTATTCACTTTATCTTCAACAGAAATAAGAGAAATGTCTTTGAGGGTTTGAAAAATTCTTAAATCTTTGTTTCATTCACTTTATCATCAACAGAAATAAGCGAAATGTCATTAATGGCTTGAAAAATCATTAATCGTTTGTTTCATTCACTCCATTTTCAACAGAAATAAGAAAAATGTCTTTAATGGCCTGAAAGAAAAAAATAGAAATCTTTCTTCATTTGTTCAGCCATTATTACTATTATTCCCCCTGGTACAAAACGCAATAACGTCCCGTACTTGACAGGGAGAACTGTGGGAATGGTTACCCTCGCAGTAAGCTCTGACCTGAAACGAAGCAGGTTGGCCAGAAGGCAGAAGAGCAGGAAGCCGATGACCATGGCCCCTGTCACGATCCATGCCGTGCTGATGGCGCTGGACTGGGTTGACTGGGGAGGCTCTGCCAACACCACAGGCACCTTCTGTAGAGGCCAGACATTGGCACTTCCCGCCAGTTTGGCGGCAGGTGGCGTTTCGCGTAACACGAGCGGGGCAAGACATGAGCAAGAGACCACAGGAGTATCTTGGAGCTCTCTCTCTCTCTCTCTCTCTCTCTCTCTCTCTCTCTCTCTCTCTCTAGCGAAAGGAAAATGGCAGACAGTAGTGTCGTCCTTTAATTGGTGTATGAAAAAGAATTGCTTCCTCTGATTGGTGCACCGCTTGGGAGAGAAAATGGCTGACAGTGGAAACGTCCTCTGATTGCTGTATGCAAAGTAATCACTTCTACTGATTGGTGCATCGCTAGCGAGAAAAAATGATTACAGTAGAAACGTCCTTTGATTGGTGCATGAAAAGTGGTTACATCTTCTATTGGCGTATGAAAATAATTACCTCTGGTTCGTGTATGAAAAGTAATAACATCCTCTAGTGTATGAAAAGTAATACCATCCTCTAATTGGTGTATGCAAAGTTATAACATCTTCTGATGGGTGTACGAAAATTAATCACATCCTCTGGTGTATGAAAAGTAATTACATCCTCTGATTGGTGCATGAAAAGTAATTACATCCTCTGATTGGTGCATGAAAAGTAATTACATCCTCTGATTGGTGCATGAAAGTTAATCACATCCTTTAGTGTATGAAAAGTAAATCCTCTGATTGGTGCATGAAAAGTAATTACATCCTCTGGTGCATGAAAAGTAATAACATCGTCTGGTGTAGGAAAAGTAATAACGTCCTCTGGTGTATGGAAAGTAATAAAATCCTCTGCTTGGTGTATGAAAAGTAATAATATCCTCTGATTGGTGTATGAAAAGTAATCATAACATCCTCTGACTGGTGTATGAAAAGTAATTACATCCTCTGATTGGTGTATGAACAGTAATAACATCCTCTGATTGGTGTATGAAAAGTAATTACATCCTCTGATTGGTATATGAAAAGTAATTGCATCCTCTGATTGGTGTATGAAAAGTAATTACATCCTCCGATTGGTGTATGAACAGTAATGATATCCTCTAATTGGTGTATGAACAGTAATTCCCATCCTTCCTCTGATTGGTGTATGAAAAGTAATTACATCCTCCGATTGGTGTATGAACAGTAATGATATCCTCTAATTGGTGTATGAACAGTAATTCCATCCTTCCTCTGATTGGTGTATGAAAAGTAATTACATCCTCCGATTGGTGTGTGAACAGTAATGATATCCTCTAATTGGTGTATGAACAGTAATTCCATCCTTCCTCTGATTGGTGTATGAAAAGTAATTACATCCTCCGATTGGTGTATGAAAAGTAATAACATCCACTGGAGTATGAAAAGTAATAACATCCTCTGATTGGTGCATGAAAAGTAATAATATCGTCTGGTTCGTGTATGAAAAGTAATAACATCCTCTGATTGGTGTATGAACAGTAATTACATCCTCTGACTGGTGAATGAAAAGTAATAGCATCTTCTGATTGGTGCATCGGTAGCAAGAGAAATTGGCTGACAGCAGAAATGTCCTGTGATTGGTGCGTGAACAGTAGTCAAGCTTTCTGCTGGGCACATGAAACAAAACCGAATTTCAATTCTCCCTCAGCCAACTCCTACCCGTCTCTGGCCTCTGTGAAATTCGCCTCTGGCATCCAGAGGATGTTGATCAAGACAGAGTGAAATCATCGACAGGGCCAATCTTTCAGGTAAATCGAGACAGCATCATGCCTGCATCTACCGCACGTAACAGAGCCCACCACAACAATCAGCTTGGTCCTGGCAGAATTCTTTTACAACTAGGATCGACCATGATCGACAAACAAAATACTGGATAAAATGAAATGAAATAGAGATTTTTTTCATGCCTGGAGCTGTATTGTAAGAACATGTTTCCCCTGAAAGAGCGACCCAATTTTTTACAGATAGCTGGTGTGACAAAGAATGCATGAGATGCAATGCAATGCAGTACAGTGCAATACAATGTAACACAATCCAGTGCAACACAGCAGAATTAATACAATACAGTACAATGCAATACAATACAAAACAACGCAGTACGGTACAGTGCAGCACGATCCCCTACAACATAATGTCATGCAATAAAATGAAGTACAGCACACTACAATGCAACTGAGTACAATGAAATGCAATTCAATACAAACCATTTCATGCAAAAATGCGTACAATATCATACAATTTGAAAACACAGAAATACATTAATAAATAACAGGTGCTTGCGTGTACGTGTGTTTGTGTTAGGCTCGGTGCACGTGCGTATGTGTATGTGCGAGTATGCATGCTTAGGATCGCGTGCGCACGCGCACGCGCGCGCGCGTGCGCGTGCGTTTGTGTGTGTGTGTGTGCAGACGCGCGCGCCCCGCACACACTTGTGTGTCCAACAACACAACTAACTAAATACACATCTCAAATGATAGCAACAGCAGCAGGCGGCTATGTCAGCCAGAAGAACAGTGGAAATGAAAACAGTAACTACTTCACGACCAAAGACAACCAGACCAGGACCTACACATGAGCAACAGCAGCAGCAGCACAACAACGGGTGACCACATAGTAATGGCAGCACGTCAGTCATACAAGCTGACCTGCTTTGGCCTCTTCAAGGCTATAATCCCCTTCAGACAGATAGCAAGACCATGGGCGATGGCCATGGTAAAAAGACGAAGCCAAGTTCAATTTAGTAATAAAGAAAACGCCCTCCTCAGCTGAAGCCTTGTGATTACGTTTAGATTACATAAGGTAAAATACATTGATCTCTTTGTTCTTTTTAACTCTGAACTTGGACTGGAGAAATATGTCCGACTATCTTTAAAGAGCATGCTGTTGAACGCTTAAATGCGTGCTCTCTGTCAGGCAGATCGTGTCCCTACAAACCATTTGTACTTTAGCGACTCTTCATGAAAGGTACGAGTCAGTGTAGAATTTCATCTCCGTGTGTAACATCCATAACATGTCTCTTCCTGGACTAAGTCAAGATTGTGCCTCTTGCTGGTTCTGCCTATCAGAAAGTAGCCTGTTCTGCTAGCTCCCTCAACAATCCTTCACCTGGTAAACTGCAGGAATTATTCCTACCCCTATCTCTATCCCTGTGTCAAAGACAAACCTAAATATAGGTTTATAACCTGTATATACAAGTCAAATTTATTATTTTTAATAGGAAGTTCTCGAGCATGAGCAATTCAGTCGCAAAAAAAAAATGAATGAAATGTTGTCGCTTGAAACCCATGTTTGAGGAAAGATGAGTACACACACACACACACACACACACACACACACACACACACACACACACACACACACATCACATCACATCACATCACATCATATAACATACGCGTGTACGCGCATCAGCGGTCATAGTACATACACTGACATGTACACACGTTTACATTCAACACCAAGTGCATCAGTGACATCAAGACACGATGTACACGACTTGCCCTCAGACTGCTGATGCCGCTGATTACCATTTTTCACCTGCTTCTCCTATCTGGCATGATCTTGAACAGGTGCATAGTGTTGCCCCGTGTCTTTATTCATTTTCACAGACGGGGTTTTCTCCCGGTGTGTTTGCTTGCTTGCTTAGATTTGTTTGTTTTTGTTTGTTTGCATCCGTTGTGTGTGTGTGTGTATGTGTGTGTGTGTGTGTGTGTGTGTGTGTGTGTGTGTGTGTGTGTGTGAGTGTGTGTTGTTGTTGTTGTTGTTGTTGTTGTTGTTGTTGTTGTTGTATCCTCAATCCTATTTTTACCAGTGTTTTGCTGTTTCCATGATCATTTTCAGTTTTCTACCGCAGTCAGAAAAATGATGAAATGTAAGGTAGGGTGAGTGCGTGCTGTGAGCCTTGCTTTGTGGTACACACCATGCTTTTCATCGCTACTGCAATATTTCACGAATAAAGCTTTGTTTAAACCAAGGTAAAACAGTGAAGGCGTAGCCTGGATATTTGCTCTCTTTCTTCCTGTTTCTCAAATACACTGGCAATCCCACGTACAACAACAACAGCAAGACCAACAGCAACAACAGTGACGATACCAACAGCAGCAGCAGCTACGACAACAACAACAACTACAACAGCACATCAACAACTGTTACAACCCACGCACAGAATGCAGTACCATTGCCGACGGAGACGACGCTGTCGACAGTGGCAGGTCTAGCTCTGCTGACGTTGGAGGCTCGCATTCCGCTCTCCTCAGCATAATCGTCAGCCAGTTCCTCCGTCGCTCTGTAGAGGGGCTGGTAAATATCATGTAAAACGAACGGTCCAGGAACAGCTGCCGATAGAATAGCAGACACACGTGTAAAGCCTGTTTCACACGACGATGTGGCGAGATGAAACATGTGCTGCGAAGCAACCGAAATACCTCAGACACAAGCATGTAAGAGACAGGAGCAAGCAAAACCATTGTATTCTTTCTAGCTACACCTACTGTCGGAGAGTTGCGGCCATCTGCAAGGCTGACAGCCCATGTTACATGCAGCAAGCTCGATTTGTTTGTCTAGAAAACTAAAGCACAATGAATTCAGAGAGTGGGACTCCGTGAGTGAAAAAGTTGAAGTTTAGATCTTCTCGGTACCATTATACACACACTGATGTATGTTGATAATTTTACATACTGGTGCACCCTTTGGAACAACACTGTCAAGCAGTTCTGTCATGCTTGCCTTGTGTGTGTGTGTGTGTGTGTGTGTGTGTGTTGTGTGTGTGTGTGTGTGTGTGTGTGTGTGTCTGTGTCTGTGTGTGTGTGTGTGTGCGCGCGCGCGCGCGCGCGCGCGTGTGTGTGTTTTTGTGTGTGTGTTTGGTAAAGATTATACCCCCACTCTCATGGATCTCACAATCCACCGCCGTCACGGTACACGCTGTCATATTGCAGCATGCTGAGACTCGGTCTTAAAACAGACATAGGGAACCACGTCCGTTTGAACAATCAATTCAACAAACGTGGGCAAAGAGACACTAAAAAGAGTATGGCGCCATTCAGCACTGACTTGCCCAGGGAGGAAGCACGGGGGTCATTCTCAGCCAAGTGGTCCAGGGAAGAAGTGTGGCGCCACGCTCAACTTCTTCAGTCCAGACAGAAGCACGCGACCGTTCTCACCTAATCCAGCTGTGGAGGGTGTATGACGCCATCCTCAACTTAGGTAGTCAAGAAAGAAGTATGCTGCCAGTATCTCAGTTAATCTGGCTGTGGAGCCAGGAGAGAAGTATGCCACTATTCTCAGCTTATCTGCCCATGGAGCAGGTACGACGCCATTCTCTATCTACTCAGCGAAGGCGGCATGGCACCTTTGATCAACTTACTTAGCCATGGAGCAAGCGTGGCACAAGTTTTGAACCTACGTGGCTGAGAAGGAAGGCAGCGCTCTTCCCCACCAGTCTCAAAGTACTTGACCATGGAAGAAACTGATGCATTATCCCCAGCCTACTTGGCCAGTAAGGAAGTATGGCACCGTTCCCAACTTACTGGGCCAAGGAGGAAGTATGGCGTTATTCTCAATTTACTTGTCAAGTAAACAATGTGGCGCTGCGCTCAACTGATCTGGGCAAGTACGAAGTATGGTGCGGTTCTCAACTTACGTGGCCAAGGGGGAAGTATGCTTCCATTCTTATAATCCAAGCGCTGAGGTTTTTTGCCTCCAGGGAAGATCTTATTATCTGGCGAACAAATAATAACAAAGGACAGATTTATGTAATGTATCCAGAAAAACATGGAGCTTCATAATCACAGCAAATAAATAATGAAATATCGACACACATATACAGACAACCATTTTAAAATAACTATAAAGTGGAGCTTGAAATGAATACATCTACAGGACCTGGTGTTGTGGACAGCAACACTTCACAGTTATCGAAAGAATCGTCTTATACAGATACACTTATACAGACAGTTATACAGACACAATGTCAGTTAAAAATTATCTTATAAAACCACACAAGCGCACTTGCACGTCAACGCAGACCTACTGAACAATCACAAATGGTCACAGAAATCAGACTATGGCAGGAAAAGCAGACAACCGTTTAAAGTCTGCTTCAGAGACGTATACGAGTGAGTCCGCCCAACAGGATATATCACGTGTTTGATAACTTGTACAAATGAACGCTTGAATCGCTTCCGATCACGTGGTGTCGATTCATGAACATAGGCATTTTTTCCTGTAATTAATCAGAATAACGATCGTCAACGAAATAAAGCAACCCTGGTAATCCGTAATCAGCATCAGCTCTAGCTCTCTCTCTCTCTCTCTCTCTCTCTCTCTCTCTCTCTCTCTCTCTCTCTCTCTCTCTCTCTCTCTCACTCTCTCTCTCTCTCTCTCACACACACACACACACACACACACACACACACATACACATCACCACATCAACATGGTAGATAAGAATGCTAGGAACACAAAAATGTCGTTGGACATGAACACGAGTGTATACATATCACCGTGTGGAACCAAGTAACTGTTATGTATTGACTATTGAAAAAAGGGCCTTTCACAAATGATGTCAACAGCAACACTATGCACATTACACATTATAGTATAGGAAACAGTAAACACACAAAGAATCGATAAGAAGGCACATAACATTGTAAGACGACACAATCATGTTTTACAACTACACATACTAGCACATAATCGACAAGAAAAAAACAAAGCTAAAACAAAAGCTACCCCCCCCCCCCCCCCCCCCCCCCCCCCCCCCCCCCCCCCTGAAAAAGGACTATTCTGTAATTACATAAAACTACACGCACACATTTCACACACACACACACACACACACACACACACACACACACACACACACACACACGCGCGCGCGCGCGCGCACTACCACTACCACCACCACCATCTCGACCACATCAAGATTGTGTGATTATTTATACAGTGTAAACTGAAATCACTGATATAGCCAAGTGTTCGTTTCGAATGCCGAAAGAAGGCTTCAAGTCAGTCCCGACCGGCATATCCACTCTAATACAATGCACCCCCCTTACCACCCCCCCCCCCCCTCTCCCGCCACCCTCCGCCATTTTTTTTTTCTTATAGAATTCTACATACACTCTGCAAGTCTCCAACAGATGCAGAAATTCAGAAAGACCTGGACATTGGTCCATGTCTACAATGTAAAGGGCAAACATCGAAACAGCACAGTCTTCCAGGAGACCGGCATGCTCATTGTGTAACGGTGCTAGGCCCACTTTGTATGAATTGTTCTATCGGCACCTTTTGGGATCTTGCGCAGAGTAGGTTTGTCTGCCCATTTACTCTTTTCCTGTCATATAGTTCGGAAAGGTGTTTTTCTTTCTATCTGTCTGTCCTCCTTGTTTCCTTTCTTTCTATCTGTCTGTCTTTCATTCTTTCTTTTTCTTTTTCGTTCTTTCTTTCTTTCTTTCTTTTTCTTTCTTTCTTTTTAGTATTGCGGGAGGTTGCAGTTTGTTGCGCTTTCGTTTCGAGTTTCTATGTTGACCAGGTCGATAATGCAATCAGCACAACTACTGTGGTCACAAATTTTCGTCAACAACACATGGTACCAAACGTAATCGAAAAAAAAATTGTTTATCGATTACTGCTTTCATAATTTTTTTTTTTCGCAAATTTAACCCCATACACTTGTTACATAGATCATTCACCTGTTTTTAACAACGCATTGCAAATCTATGAAGTACACTATTTTTTAAAAAACATGTTACATGCGGTTTTTTTTTCTAGCTACGAGTCATTTATTATGTGACATCAATGCTAGAACATTGAATTCCAGAAAGTTGGTTCATACTATGAAAAGGAGCAGAAGCCACTTGTTTTAGTTTTAGTCTGAGGTCTACACAGGATGGGTCTGCAGCTGATACAGACAGCCTGGAGGGAGGAAGATAGACCAAATGACAGAGGGACAGGGAAAGAAGGCGGAGAACACGTTGTGGCATAGAACAGAAATGTTGCATGACGTTCTGCCATTTATGCCAGTGAGGAGATTCAAGGGGAGAGGTGAGAAGTGATCACATTTTCGTTCTTCAAAGACCAAGTCAGTCACGAAAAGACCAGACTAGATTACTTCAGGAGGCGGGGGTGGGGGGGGGGGGGGGGTGAATATCTTCTCTTCATTATGAGTTCCTTCCTTCGTTTTTTTTGTTTTTTCTTTTCTTCAGATTTCTTCTGACTAATCGTTTGCCAAGCAGGCTACTCTTTTTGCAGCTCTAATGCAACCCCCGTGTTTGATGTGGCTACAAACATGGTAGGACTGGATGATGGAAGCTCGAAGCTGGAAGCACTTTTGGGGGTGGTTTGTTCATGTCTGTACATATACCTGCTGTAAAGTATCCACCACAGGCTTAAGGAAGAAGCTAACCATCTGAACAGAAGCAGAGGGGATAGCTAGGAGCTGATGACCGATGGCTACTGCTCCCCAAGGGTGACGGACCTAAGCTGGTCAGTCACTCATCTGACCTCAACTCGGGCTAACAGGACTTTAATCTTAGGCCTCACTTGACCACCAGAAAACGGTCCTTTGCTTGGATACTGTACAACATAGCTGTGTCCGCTCTCTCTCTCTCTCTCTCTCTCTCTCTCTCTCTCTCTCTCTCTCTCTCTCTCTCTCTCTCTCTCTCTCTGTGTGTGTGTGTGTGTGTGTGTGTGTGTGTGTGTGTGTGTGTGTGTGTGTGTGTGTGTGTGTGTGTGTGTGTGTGTGTGTGTGTGTGTGTGTGTGTGTGTGTGGATAGATAGCTAGACAGCTAAATAGATAGATGGACACGTACAGCACTCTACCTGTCTATTGTTATCAACTCTACACGCTTATTCCCCCCCCCCCCCCCCCCCCCTTTTATTGTAAGAGACATGTGTCTGTAGACAGGGCCTACCACTAACCACTATCACCATCAGCCAGTCTCAGGCGTCCCGCACGGAGGATGTAACTGGAGTAAAGCTAGACACGACTTGAAGGGCA
>JADBJO010004112.1:102500-105000 GCA_016801955.1 Conus betulinus | reverse complement strand
TATTGTATAAAATTAATCCTGAGTCCTTAACTTTTCTTTCATCGTACCTATCAAATGGTTTAATTGTACGTGAGAAACGGAGACACGTGCAGAGATTGCTTCAGACAGCTTCAAACGGTGATGAAGAATTAACACTCAAAAAAAAAAAAAAAAAAAAAAAACCGGTATCTTAGACCACAGGAGCTACCTACTTTAAACATCAAGATCATTTTTCAAGAAGAGAATACTGAGTACAAGTGTAAAAAAAAAAATATTTCAACTGTTTCAGCTCTCGTATTTCACGGGAGAAACAGTTGTCGTTCTCGGGGAAATTTCCATGCGGATTTTGAATCACGTGATTCGTTAAACTGCAGGACTACTGGAAGTTATCCACTTACTGATGGATTCTTTCTCACAGAGGGCCTATTGTGTTCGTCGGTGGTTCTGCATGTAAACATTGGAGGGGGGCGAAAGTTTACTTTTAAAAAAGCCAAAAGAGATGAACGCTTGGTACAAACAACGTTAAGAAAAGGTTTTGGATTGATGGAGAGGAGAGAGAGAGAGAGAGTGTGTGTGTGTGTGTGTGTGTGGGGGGGGGGGGGGGGGGGGGGGGGGGGATGGGTGCAGGATTAAGTGTGATTAAAGATCAGCTATCGTCTTTGGTTTAAAATTCGAAGCAAAGTTTGGAACTGGTTTATAGTTTGTATCCAAACAGTAAAAGTGCTGATAAGGGCCTGTGGATATTTCACAGCCAAGGCCTTGTGGTCATTTAGATGTTGCTTTCATTACACTTTTCATTCAGTAGGCTAAATCATTGGCTGCCCATGTGTATGTGGTTTGTCAATCATCACTTTGATTTTTTTTTTAATGAAAAATCCGTAAGTTCCTGATCATAGTCACAAAGGGGCTGTGTAATCTATTACTATAGATCATTTTCTTCTTTATACATTTTTTTTTTCGTGTTTCGTGTTTCTGTTTTTTTAGGGTAAAGTTGAATATACCGGTCAAGATGACCCTGCGTATGTTTGAACTGGTTCAAGACCACAAACGGGTCAGCTTCCAAGAAATACTGTCACAATTGGCCTGCTGGATCTGTCGTTGCCTGCACATGAAATTTGATTTGTAACTTTCTAAAACTTCTCTTCTCTTCTTTGTGCTGAGCTGTTTATTATCATTTTCATCGTCATGTTCTTCAGCGTGTAGATTAGGCCTAAGTTTATGTTGTTATTGGTACTTTTTTTAGTGTAACTATTACTGTCGCGATCGACGTCTTCGCCCAAGGCAGTCAGATTAAGTTTATTCACGTCATTGTTTACCGTACAGCATCATACTTATACAAAGATTCAGTTACATTTTCTATATTACTGACTGTCGATTTATCAAAACCCACCTGGACACAAAAGCAGAGACAAATAAAGTAGGTATTTCATGTCTTGAACAGCTCATAAACCTTCGGAGAATTCACCGAAAAGAATTCTTAGCTTTTACGTAAAAGTGTAGTAGACGACAACAATAGGTTGAGTATGACGTTTAAAAAATGTGACGTCATCGACCCTTACTAATTTCTTTGTAAGTTGATTAATTCCAGGGAGTATGAAAAAACGTACAAGCTGGACTGATCAATCAATAAACGCTGTAAAAAAAAAAATCTACCTTTTGTGCATCTGTGCAAAGCTAACGCTGGTCTAACAATAACCTGACCGAAACTCTACCCCTGACCGGATCTAATCTTGTCCCTTACCCTTACCCTTAACACTTACACACACACACACACACACACACGAATAAAAGCAACAGTCTTAAGACATATGTTTAGCACACTTTCGCTGGTTAACAACTTGTTCAAGTCAAGGCACAATGTGGATCATTACATGAAAAGACTGTTGTTTTCATTCTTGTATTTTACCATCTCCGAATTTGACTACAGTTTATTTCACGAGCTGCGTAGCCCAGGACATCAAGACAGCATTATATAGACAGATAGATAGATAGATAGATTACCAGACAGAACTTGCTTGTTTTTTTTCCTGCCTCTTGGACGCATCCCGTTTGGGAAAGCACTGCCAGTGTCAGCTACTGAAGGGACGTATTCGTAACCGAAAGCACGCTCACAACAATGACGAAGTCGAGCGACCTTTTTGTCAGCAACTTCCACAGCGAAGAGAGCATTTGCAGAGAATGAGAATCGTAAGCTTCTATTAGATCATGTTGGAAGGTTCAACCTGAACATGAAGAACTAGTCAATACATTGTTTAACACTTTTTAGTCAGTACGCATGCGTGGTGGGCGTTTCAAGACTCGTCGGATAAGAAAGGGGTAAAATCCTCCGTCGCAGAAATCAAACAAGAAAAAAAACATGATCCATCTCATCTCAAGGGGAGGGGAAAGGGCAGGGCAGAAGAGAGGGGAGGAAGGGAGGAGGGTCTGGGGAGGACTGATCGGCGATCTCCATGCTCATTGTAATAAACTGTCGCCAGTGTTTAACCCCGTAAAGTGTCCTCTCAAGATAGCGGGAACTACC
>JADBJO010004112.1:95000-97500 GCA_016801955.1 Conus betulinus | reverse complement strand
AGAGAGAAAGAGTAAATGCGACCACACGAGAAATTCGCATATACACATCACTTGTGTTACAGGACAGCACTTTACTCTGTGGAAAGTGTGTCGACCGGATGTTCCTTTCTCGGCACGTAATCGTTGCTGATCATCGTTGACACAACACTGGCTGTGTTGTTTGCACGAACACCCACAGCAGCTTGTACGGCAGAACAGTATGCGAGGGTTTTGGTGATTTCTCCGATCTCTTTCCCTTACTGATGTTGTTGTTCTACGTCCACCATGTTCACTAGCACCCTCATTTACTTTCTGCCGTCAGAAAGTCTTCCCTTGTCCTTTTTTTAATTTAATTTTTAAACAGCAGTGATGGATGGTCGGTATTTACTCCAGCTCCCGTATATGTTTTCATACATGTGTCGGTATGCGTGTACAAACTTGGTAATTATATTGCAATGTTTACACACACACACACATATATATATATATATATATATATATATATATAAAAAAAAAAAAAACGTCATAAACAAAATAAGAAAAAAATGCTTGGGTGTCCCCATATGACCCACATGAGCTGCAACTTTACCCCGAACATGTCTCTTATTATTAAGAGGAACATTAAGATCTTATGCAAAAATCCAGAAATGTTAAAATTTCCCCAGAAATATTTTGATAGGAGCAGACAAGAGAAGGAAAAACAGGTGAAATCTATAAACGCACTATACCAAAGAGAAATTTACACATGGCCCTAACAAACCAAAAGGTTTTCACAGATGCGAAAAAAAAAAGTGACACCTGTGCTCACTCAAAAGACATAGTTACTTTTGTTTCCTTCGGGGACAAAAGGAAATGGCACGTTAGTTCCCATATAACTTGTGTGACACCCTAATGTGATTTACTGGATTAGCTGCAACTATCACAAGGAGTTCTTATATGTTAGGTCTACAATTGATCTTAAACGTAGACGGGCTTATCACAAAAGTGATGTTAAATTGAGAAAAAATCTAAATGTAAAGTTGCAGCTCATGTTAACAGTCTTAACTATCCCGCAGATACAGAGGTTGAATTCCTTACTATATGTTCCTGTTGAACAAGTTTTCAAGACGGATCGTCTTCTAGAACGGGAGCTATACTGGCAGGCAAACTTAGGGACCCTCCAAAGTGGGGGAAATTAACGAAAAGATATAGGGTCTGTTCTCAAACATTGAATACAGTTTCATTCCTAAATTTTGAATCTATATAAGGTTATTTTATGCTGATGTCCTGAGCGTATGTAAGGTGTACATATGTTTACCGAATTGGTGAAGGCCTATTACATAGGAAATCACAGTCAAATATCTTCTGCTCTCTGTGTGTGGTTTGTAATTCACCCCAATGAATGCCCCAAGTTGCTTTTTCTCTGATTCACAGCTCACTGTGACATGTATGCCAGTCGTAACTGGTAGAATGTGGAAGTAGCGTTGATTTTATCTAGTATCTTATACTGAATGTTTTATGCCCATTGTTTTTAGCATTCTCTTCGTATGATTATTCAATGTTTTTATTGAGAGGTATATTCAAAACCTGTCGTTGTTATCCTGTCTAACCCTCCTATCTTATTCACCTGTAGTCTATCATCTTCTATCCCTTTATCCCCCCCCCCCCCACCCACCGTAGTTTGTTAACGCTTCATGCTGTCTCTCATTTTTTTTCTTAATAAATCTAAAGTCCCCTTCTTTCCCCATCCCCCCACCTCCCCCTCAAACACCCCCCACCCCCCCACCCCCCCCGCGCCTTCCCGTCCGTTTATGTCTATTTTCTTTGATCTGCGCTCCCTTAGTTTCATATCATGATTCTATAGCTCAACCATTGTTTAATATTGCCATTTATGGTATGATTATGGTTACTTAATTAGGTTAGGGATGGATTGACTCTTAGATTTCATTTCCTTGTTACCTTTTTGTCTGATTCTCCCTCCGCAACTTATTCTGTTGTAAAACACAATAGTCTCTTCCCCCACCCCTTCTCTCTCTCTCTCTCTCTCTCTCTCTCTCTCTCTCTCTCTCTCTCTCTCTCTCTCTCTCTCTCTCTCTCTCTCTCTCTCGTTATCTCGTATCACCTGCACCACAATTTTATGTTTCTTGATTTGTCCACATTTTTTTTTCTTCCTCCTCCTTTTCCTCCCCCCCCTCCTCTCTCTCTCTCTCGTTGTTGCACCACCTCTTCCCCTCCCCCCTCTTTTTCCCATCTTCTATTTTTGTCTCTTGAGTCCTCTCACTCCTGGCCTCTCTCTCTGGATTTACACCCCCCCCCCCCCCCCCCCTCATTCCGCATTCTTTCCCCACCTCATTCTCAGTTTTCTTCCCTTCTCCCAGTACCCCCGTCTCCCACCTTCCCTCTTTTTACCTTTCTTTCCTTCTCCACTTCTTATCTCTCCCCTCTCTCCCACTGCTCCCTCATTTCCTTCCCCCCCCCCCCCCCCCCCCCCCCCCCCCCCGTTTTCCACTCACTCTTTTTACCTATCTTCTTCTCTCTCACA
>JADBJO010004112.1:80000-92500 GCA_016801955.1 Conus betulinus | reverse complement strand
GAATCCGTTAAGGATGCAAGGGAGATCAAAAGACAAACACAAAGACGGACAGAAACAAAAATAAAATACCTCGATTTAATTGAAGTAAAGTTGAAAATAAAATGAGGCAGGGAACAGTAAACAATAAACAATAAAAAAAAAAGTAGGGTAACTCTTGCTCCCATAAGAAAACCCAACATAGAGTGACTTTCATTCAAGACAGGACAGCCTTTTACAGCAGACTTTTAAACTTGATATAGTCAGACGAATATATATATATATATATATATATATATAAATACACGTTGTAGATGGGTCAACTACACCAGTAGGGTTATATGGGTTAACAAAACGTATCAATAGCTGTGCATACATATGTATAGAAGAAGAATCAAGAAAGATAGAGATTTGTGCTGTCAGTTAGACTGTGGTGTTTAGAACAACACATTTTACGAGTGAAAGTTGGGGTTTGGGTTTTTTTCTTGCCTAATATCATTCTTGTAAAAAAAAAGTTGAAGAATGAAAACACACACACACACACACACACACACACACACACACACACACAAACACACACACACACACACGCACACACGCATGCACGTACACACACACACACACACACACACACACACACACACACACACACACACACACACACACACAGAGAGAGAGAGAGGAGAGAGAGAGAGAGAGAGAGAGAGAGAGAGAGAGAGAGAGAGAGAGAGAGAGAGAGAGAGAGAACGAACGAACGAACGAACGAATCTTTTTTAATGAGGGATAAAGAATAAGCACAATACAGGCTTTTTTACATCTTGCCCTCGATGAAGCAAAAGAGAGAGAGAGAGAGAGAGAGAGGCTGGCGTGCGCGAGTATACACACTCTCACTCGCTTACTCATACACTCGTTCATCGATGCCTATACTCTCCACATACATACTCCACTGACATCAACATGCTTGTCGATTTCTGATAAATGACTTGAGAAAGATCAACAGTATGGCGCACATCATGTTCTTGTCGAACGTTAGGATTATAGTGCTTATCAAACAAGTTATACTACTTTTACACGAATTACTGAACAAACAAAAGATAAATGACTGTAAATGTGTATCTGCAAACAGTTGATGGCTACGATACTGGCTTTCCAACAAATGTCCATTTCAAAAATCAGCAGAGAATGACCGCACTGTGCCCCATATGTTTCAGGCAGCGCCATGGCCAGTAATCAGCAGCAGCAAACAGGTATGTGTGTCTAGGCTATGTGTGTTTTAACGCGCGCGCGCCTGTGTGTGTGTGTGTGTGTGTGTGTGTGTGTGTGCGTGCGTGCGTGTGTAAGTGCGTCCGTAAAACGTGCGTGCATCATGTGTGCATGCGCATGTGTGTCCTCTTTATTCTCTCTTTTCTCCCCACTGTCACTGTTTCTCTCTCTGTGAGTGTTCTCTCTGTGTCTCTGCTTATCTGTGTCTCTCTCTCTCTCTCTCTCTCTCTCTCTCTAATATATATATATATATATATATATATATATATATATATATATATGCTCCATATAGGTAGAAAGAAACTCGTGGAGAGCGTGGCAGCAGAGAGTCCTCAGAAGAGAAACCCCCTTCAAGCAGTGTTTCGGCCCTTATCTCCTGACACTCTAGGGGGGTTGGGCCACACCGGTTCATGACTCCGGATGTCCCTCTGCTGCCCCTTTTTTTTCATCTTGGGACGAGCCATGGCTGGGATTCGAACCCATGCCCCTCTGGATATGCTCATTTCCACTTAATGACTCGCGCACTAACCACTGAGCCACAGGGACACCTGATATTTGTAGGAAAGTTAAGCCTTATGAAGTTCACTTTTGTTCCTCCTTGACCAGATCCAGCTTGAACACCTCTCTGCTGCTTCTGCCATTGCTTTCAGGGCTCTGGTTTTTTCCCTCCCTGCAACTGAGAGCTGTTTCATGAGGCTGCGTGCAGACGTTCCCACAAACCCCCTAGCTCCAATTTCTGCAGTGAGGACTTTGACCTTATAGCCTTCTCTCCTCAGGCTGTTTGCCAGATCAGCATACTTTTCATTCTTGTAGATTTGAGCTGCCTCCATTCTGTTCTCATATGGCACCGTGAGCTCGATCATAATCAGCTGCTTGGTTGACTGAGAGTGTACTACTATGTCTGGTCTCATGCCACTCTTGCTGATGATCTCTGGGTGACTATTCCATTCTGGGAGGTCTGCTGTGCACTCCCAGTCATCTGCCCCGTCCAGAAGACTCTGCCTGCATGTTCCGAGTGGCACTGTTGTTCTTGACCATGATTCGCTGCCTCCTGCCGTGAAGAATGTTGCGGGTGTTTTTGGAGTCCTGATTTTCCCTTTTGTGGTGTTGGTACTAGCCCAGACTACATATACAATCTCTTTGAGCACTTGGTTGTGCCTCCATGTGTACCTTCCTTTAGCCAGGGCTACTTTACATGAGCTTAGGACATGCTCCACTGATGTTTTTTCATGGCAGAGGGGGCATGAAGGATCGTCTGTTTTCCCCCACTTCACCAGGTTTGCATTTGAGGGCAGAAGGTCATATGCAGAGATCTGAGAATGAAGCTGATCCTGAGAGGGGCCATGTGCCAAATGTCATTCCAAGTGAGACGTCTTGGAGTGCATTCTCCCACGTTGTCCATTACCCTTGCTGGCTCTGCTGGACTGCTTTTTGGAGTCTTTTTTGGTCTTCTTCTTTTCTCATCTCCTGAATTATCATGTCTCTGTTGGCTTTTCCTTTGGCCTTTGACCACCATCCAGTTTTGGTCACCCCCAGTCCTGTCTGTTGGTCTGTGTGTGTCCTGTTATTTCTCTGATCTTGAGACTTTCTTTTGCAGAATCCATCGCCTCTTGAACTTTCCATTTTCTGCCTGTCTTCAGCTGGGGCTTGATTGCTTCAACCACCTTGTCTCCTGAGTCCTCCAGCATGCTTTGAAGTCTGATCTTCCCTGCTTTATATTCCTCCAGGATGGACTTCAGAGGTAGTTTCAGCTTCGCTTGGCGACAGTACAGCGCTATGTCAGTCAGACAGGGTGGGACACCAAGCGATTTCCTTGTGAACTTGTTGATTTTGGATTCCATTGCCTCCACTATGCTGGTGCAGATGTCGTATATCATCAGAGGCCATAGGAGCTTTGGTATCAGCATGAACTGCAGACACCAGACCTTGTATTTGCCAGGGAGCCCACACTGGTCAATGGTCTCCAAGCCTTCTTCCGACATCTGTTTGGTTTCTTTTACTCTTCGTGTGTCTTTCAGCGTATCATCATACCATCTTCCAAGGCTCTTGACTGGCTCTTCTGTGACTGTTGGAATGGTCTGGTTGGCAACACTGAAGACCACAGATTCGGCCACTTTTCCTTTCCTCAGTGAATATATACTCTCTCTCTCTCTCTCTCTCTCTCTCTCTCTCTCTCTCTCTATATATATATATATATATATATATATATATATATATATATATATATATATATATACATACATACATACATACATACATACATACATACATAATACATACATACATACATATAAATTACTAAATTCCAAGGGTAAGTAACTGAGCACCATTCCAGCAATTTTCAGAGCAGCTTGGTGTTTCGATGACTGCAAGAAACCCTGAATTATAAACAAAGCCTGCTCTTATGTCTTAGATTGAAAAATAGGGGGAGATAAGCTTTCATATCTGCAATGGTAGATGATTGTGCCGAACTAACAATGTTTCTTGCAGTCATTGCAACACCAAAGCTGCTCTGAAAATTGCTAGAATGGCGCTCATTTACTTACCCATGGAATTTATTAGTTTATTATAGTTCAGTCCCTTGTGGATGCATTCCAAGAACTGGCACTCAGCGCTTGTGTTTTAAGACATTATCTTTGATTATTTTCTGCTTTTCACAAGAAAATGTAGTTTCATAATTTTCTTTTGCTTCTTAGGTGGGACCTTTGGTTGGTGTTTTGAAAATTCAACAAACATACTATGATATTGCACGCCAGCCTTTTTCTGGATAGGATTCTGCTTAAAACCTACAAGGCACAGGAGTCAAGCGAGAATTATAGGAGGTTACCGAGGAGAACCAGAACAAGTTTCAAAATATCGATATTTGACCAGGAGTTATGGTTTGTTAGTGAGTTCTTTTTTCTTCTTCGTGATTACTTGTCTACAAGAAACTATATAAGCTTGTTGGAGACTCATTTTGAGAACCGTATTTGGTTTAGTCCACCTAAGCGCGTACGTATTGTAGAATTATCAACTACTGGTAGAAAGTTTCAACTACTGCAGGTATGAATTTTGTAGGTTTACTAGCACAAGTTTTTTTTTTTTTTGTTTGTTTGTTTTTTTTTTGTAAAGACTTATCACAAAGTGATTTTTTGCGTTCCCTATCTGTAAAAAACGGCCACTGTGCGCGTATCCCCCACCCGTCGTTATCGTAATTCGGTGGTGTGATCTTTTTGCGTGCCTTTACATGTGTAGATGGCCATCTGATTATTATTTTGCGTGATCACCTGTACGGATTTGCCAGCTAATAGTGGTAGCTGCAATTTCCTTTCCTAAAGGATAGCTGTTTGATAATGATCTTTTTGTGTGTCCCTTACCTGTACAGACCCCACTGTCCGTGTAAATCTTTTGTGTGTCTTCACCTGTCGAGATCGCAAACTGATAATGATCTTTTGTGTTCTTATCCTAAATATACCGCACAATCTGATGGTTAATCTTTTAGTGTCCTCGTGTCCCGTTTGACTGTTGTCTGTATTCCCTTCGTTTTTTGTTGATTGCTTTTTCATTTACAAAACCAGAGTTGTCGGGGCAAGGGAGGGAAAGGAGAGAGGCGGTCAAGAAGAGGGACGGAAGACAAGGGATGTGGGGATAGGACGAGGAGGGGAGGGAAGGGATGGTAATGCATAAATAACGCCCTGAAGGTGCTCTGAAGAAAAGCAACAAGAGGGTTGATGCTTCATTGCAGGCTGGACGGCTTCCGGAGGACCTATGGCTCTCCTTCCTTCACCAGATGTACCCCCGCTTCCTTCATGAACGATATTTTTACCCCCCTCTCTTTTTAAACCGCGTCCCTCATTCTGTAACGAATGTTGCCGACCAGATTGTCCGTAAAGCGGCCAATCCACTGTCACATGGTAAAAAGAAAAAGCAACGTGATACGACTAAACCACAGCCATCAACATCAACATCACACTCTTCATCACCAGCAGGTAGCGTTTACGCAGGGAACACAAGTGATCTGAGGGACATAAGCTTCCAGGAAACCGATTTTCAGGATGACAGGGCGCATTACGATTGTCTTCAGGCCCTGGAGAAAATTGAAGAGGTCATGATGGTCTTGTCTCGCTTGAAATTTAGACAGTATAACACTGATCCCTTGTAATGCCCATTTCTCAACTTCCTTCCATCATACACCCGTCCATTCCCAAACACATTGCTGACAGGGAATGTGACATTATCATCATTCACCCTCAGTATGGCATTGTCATCGGTGAGGTCAAATCTGTGGGAGGGCATCCACTATCACAAACGCCATCTACCATCGCCAATGTTGTCACTAAAGCCATTGATCAACTTAAGAACATGCAAATCGGCCTGAAGCATCTTGTACACGATCTGGCCAACGGCAACATCAGGGTGACCACAGCGATACTGCTGCCCAACGTCGACACAACCCTGTTGACTGCAGCAGTTGACAGTGCTCCGCAGCTCAAACAGGTGGGTGGAGATTGTAAGTTCAGTTCCCAGCTTGGAGGGAAGAGCGTTGCTACAATGACCTTGTTGGCTACAGATCAGATCTGAAGTCTACAACTACATCTATAGAGCTGCACATTGTAACAGGCATAGGTTTGACTATACACAGTAACAAATTCAGGTTTAAACATATTGCAACAGACAAAGACCTAAGCCCGTGTGTGTTATACTGGACAACCTAACTGTGTTGTTTGATGCGCATTTTGTACACATCTGCGTATGCGGTAACTTACATGATTACAAAATGTACCCATTGTACATAATCAACGTAGATTGTACACATTATAACAGGTAATAGATCTATGCACATTTCAATAATTGCATATGTGTATACAGTTCAACGCGCATTTCTATACGTTCAGTGAGGTAGTTCTGAACACAGTGAATGGTACATACAGGTGAGTACATGCTGTATGACATAGGCCTGTACACACTGTATGACATAGATCTGCACGCACACCGTATGACTTAGGTCTGTATATACTGTGTGCCATACATCTGTGCATACTGTGTGAAACAAGCCTGTACTTACTGTATGATTTAGGTTTGCACATACATACTTTATGATTCTACTCCGAACATATTGCATGGCATAGATATATACATACTGTAAAGTAGATCTGTACACACTGTTTAACAAAGATTTGTACAAATTGAAAGAGAGAAGTGGGAACTGCATGACATGTATATGACGTAGATCTGTGCATGTTGTATAAAATGCATGGTACATGGTAAAGGTCTGTACATTCTGAATGACATACACTGTACGACATCGGTACAGAGTGTATGACATAGTTCCACATTCTGTAACTATCAAACCGTGCCCATGTGGCTATATACATTTCTACATTCTATAAGTATCAAAGCTGTGCCCATTGTGGCTAGATAAAATTCCACATTCTGTAACTTTCAAAGCTGTACCCATTGCGGCTACATACTGTTCTACATTTCGAAACTATCAAAGCTGTATCCAATGTGGCTATGTATAGTTCCATATTTTGTAATTATCAAAACTGTCCGTTGTGGCTCTATACAGTTCTACATTTTTGTATCTATCAAAGCTGTGCCAGTTGTGGCTATATACAGTTCTATATTCCGTAACTGGCAAAGATGTGCCAATTGTGGATATATATATATATATATATATATATATATATATATATATATATATATATATATATATATATATATATGTGTGTGTGTGTGTGTGTGTGTTAAAAAGGATGGTAAAAGGAAGTTTTAAAATCAACAGATCTGTTTCGAGCGCTGGCTCACCTCAGGATGGTTTTGGGTCGCCTACTGCCGGTGTTATATGGCCTAATGTCACTGTTTGCACATGCAGATTGGCTGCACGTGTTGTTCGGTTTTCAGGTTGTTTACAGTTCAGGGTGCGTTTGCTGACAACGATTTCCATTTGTGCCTGCAGTTGTTTACTATTTCTACTTTAGTATTTAGGGTTGCTAAATATGGTTTGCATAGTATTAACCATTTTTCTGTTAAACATAGGTTGCATCTTTTTGAAACGTTATTGTATGGTGATACCCCTTTTTATGATTTTTCAGGATATATTATAGTTTATTTTTTTGTCTTTAAGTCTCCAAATATATTTGCTCAGTTCTGTTTGGTTTTTGTATTTTTCTTTGTTGAATGACTGTTTATGATTTGCATATCTGGTTTTGAAGTGATTTTCAGTGATCCCTATGTATGTTTCTTTTTCATTTTCCGATGTCACAGTGGCTTGGTATACAATGTTGTTATAGAGGCATTTGTTGCTTAAGGGACACTGTTCTTTTTTAGTACAATTGCAGGATTTCCTTTCTTCACCCTTCTTTGGTGTGTTGCTTTTCATTTTGTTGGATGAATCAATTATGTTTTTAAGGTTAGGCATGCATGAATATGATAGTTTGATGGTGTTCTTGTTGAATATTTTGGACAATTTGTGTTCTTTTGTGAAGGATGCTGTCAAAATTTGAAAAATTCTTTCTCTACGTTTGTTTTTTACTCGTCCATCATATGGAGGGTTGTACCATGTGATTTTCCTTTTCCTGTTTTTTTGTTTTTGTTCATGTTGTTGTCTGGGTTGTATTGTAGTTGTGTAGCTGTAACCACTTTTTTGCAATGCCTCTTGGTATTCTGCTGCTGCGTTGTTGAATACTCTTTCATTATGTGACAGATTAGATAATCTCTCTTTTTTATGCCATGGGGTATGGTTTTTAGTATAGATGGTGGGTGGTTGCTACTGATGTTTACATAAATGGGTGTGTCATTAGGTTTCTTGTATGGTTTATATATGTGGTTGTTTCAGGTCAAGTGTTATGTCTAAGTAGTTCACTACCTTTTTGTTTGCTTTCGATGGTGATTTTTAAGTTATGGTTTTGGAAAATTTTGCATAGTTCTTTTTTCTTGTTGTTTTCGATGGTTCTTGGATTGTTGTTTAGCGCGGCAAGACCGTCGTCTCTGTACAGTCCGACTTGTTTTCCGAGTTGTTTTTTTGGGGTGTTGGATAGCATAAAACAGTCCGACCAGTTCGCATGTTTCGGCACCGTCGTACGATCCCATGGTCACACATCAATGTTGAGTTTTTATTCGTTTTCTTGATCCATGTTTCATTTCTGCTGTAAAGTTTTCTTGGTGTGAAGAATGATTTCCATTTCTGACCCTGTTATGTCTGTGTGTTTATTAGCAAATTTCAGAGCTTTAGTGAGAGTTCTTCATCTATGGATGGGTAGAAGTCTACTATGTCGAATGTGATGAATACTGTGTTCTTCTGTTTGTTAAGATTTTTGAACCATTGGATAACTTCATATGTTTCTTCCAGAGGTTGTATTCAGTGTTTGATTTTATGTTTTTTTATGGCTTTTTCTAAGATTTTCTTACTTATTTTGCCCAGTTCAGATTTAGATGGGTTTATTAGTCTACATGTTGGGTTGTTGTGGAAATTGGTTTATGGTCTTTAAGGGTTATGAAGGCTTCTTTTATTGCTGTTGTTTCCACCCTGTCACCTAGATCCATGTGGTGTACGAGTTCTTTTTCTTTTTTTTTTTTTTTCGGATGTTGTCGTGTATGGTTTTATCAGCTTTTTTAGTTTTTCTGAATGTTTTTATCATGAAGTTGTGAGAGTATATATATATATATATATATATATATATATATATATATATATATTTCTACATTCTGTAACTATCAAAGATGTGTATGGAGTTCTACATTCTGTACGAATTAAAGCTGTATTGTGAAATGTGTTCGGTGGGGCAGCTACAAGCAGAGAATGGGTCTGCCAGGCGTGTTTGTTTTTTGTATTTTGAGAAGCTGGTAGAAGGTGGGCTGTTTAGTGTCTGTTATGATCAGGACTTCGGCTGTGGTCGGTAGGTTGTTGAGTTTGATTTCTTCTTTGATTGAGTTTGCGATGAGTTTCTGGTGTTGTGGGAGGGGTGATGTTGTGAGTGGTGTGTAGAAATTTGTGTTTGACAGTTGTTTTTGAGCTTCTGGTATGCACAGTTGTTTGTCCCCAGACCACAACTGCACCACGCTTGCCTGCTGGCTTGATGACTATGTCTTGTCGTTCTCTGAACGATTTCAGGGCTTTCTGTTGGTTTGTCTAAGGTTACAGTGTCGAATAGGTTTGGATTTGATTTTGCCTGATGTCTTTTTTTTTTGCATTATTTTATGTAGAATTCAACTTCGCCAGATTTGTTGGAGAGTGGTTTGCGGAGCACTGGGATTTGGAACAGACGGGTGAAAATGTCAGGGTGCTGTGTCGGTGGGGACCCGGGGTATGTTTTCGAGTGTCACCATCCAGCGAAATTTTCTATTATAAAAAAAAAAAAAAAAAAAAGTCTGTTACACATCAAGATGGTTCTGGTGTCTACTGTGTGGTGGGCCGAGTGGGGGATGAATTTTGCCAAAACTGCCTTTCATCATCAGAGAGGGGAAGATTCTCAGGGATGCAATGGACAAGGTCGTGGTGGTGATCAGATGTGGTAGTGGATTGCGGATTGGGGAGGCTGAGTGGTTAGGGCGAATTGCTGAGTGTTTGTGATGTAATTGTGATAGTTTGTCTTGTTTGCTCTGATTACAGTGGTTGTGAATGAGTTGGTTGTGTGTATGGATGAGCTGTCTGAGTTTGGAAGCAGAGACTATGGGCATTATAATTGTGGTTTGTTGTTTGAAGCGTTGGAGAAGGTTGGAGAGAGATTTCAGGGTTGAATTGAGTGGGGGTTTTTTTATGTGTGCTAACATGATTTTACGGCTAGCTTGAAAGAGAATCTTTGTGGTGGTAGTGATGAGAGTGGTGTTATGGAGGTTGGATGGGGTGTGGGAAGTGAGAAGCCATGAGGAATGACACGTAGTTTAAGGCATTGTTTAAGAAAGTTGAGATGGGATGCTGATTTGTTTTCTGAAACTGTGTTTTGGCATGGTCTACTGCAAACGGCTGGATGGTGGGTGGTGGAAAACTGAACGGACTTGCAGAAGCTGGCATGAGTACGGGAGAAAATTTGGGCAGTTGGCGTTGTGTTGTGGTGTTGGTTGTTGTTGAGCAGGTAGTGGGACGAAGAAGAGCTGTGGAATCAAGAATGCCGAAAGACGGTTTCAAATGCCTAGCTAGGAATGGAAGTGGAGCAAAATCGAACGAGAGACAATGAAAATCAAAGTCTCAATCAAATGAAGGGCACTGAGAATGAGAAGTGGCTTGCAGCGTTTACAAGTACACATACAGCAAAGACGTGACATGAAATACAACACAACAAAGAATATCAGCACTGGTAAAAGTGTAGTTTCAAAAGGGAGTGACTGAGGGCGGAAAATGAAGCAAAATTTGAAAGGAGATGGGGTTAGTTACCGCCAAGGACACGGAGTACAGGACTAGACACAATGCATTTCGACCACTTGGGTCTTCTTCAGGTTAGGACAGTGACAAAGAATAAGAAAACACGTAGCTGCTATTAGCTGCTTCTCCTGCTTGTCTCGCAATCACAAATGGCCGCCAGAGGGAAACGGGAGGATCATGGGAGACGAAGTAGGAGGGGGGAGAGGGAAGGGGGGGGGAGAAAAAGGGGAGGGTATTTGAAACGATGGTAAATAAGATTAAGTAAATGAATATTTTCTTTAATAAGATATAAAAACAAAAACGATAAAAGTAGAAAAAAATAAATAAATAAGATTACACACACACACACACACACACACACACACACACACACACACACACACACACACATATATATATATATATATATATATATATATATATATATATATATATATATATATATATATATATTTGTTTAAAATAAGGTATTAAAAGGAAGTTTTAAAACTACAATATTGTTTCGAGCGCTTGCTCTCTTGTGTGTGTGTGTGTGTGTGTGTGTGTGTGTGTGTGTGTGTGTGGTGTGTGTGTGTGTAATGATATGTGTATGTACATTTACATAATAATAACAGTAATGATAATGATAATAATAATAGTCATAATCATAATAGAATTAAATGAAAAAACAATGTGAATAAAATAACGTAAATAAATAATGAATAAAACAAAATAAATAAGTAAATAGAACATAATAAATAAATAAATAGATAAATGTAAATGAATAACATCAACAAAATAAAAAACAAAATAAAATGAAGTAACAGAAATGGAGGCTGGCTGCACCTTCTGTATGCAGTGGGTAGTGGGGGCTATGGTGGATGTGTGTGTGTGTGTGTGTGTGTGTGTGTGTGTGTGTGTGTGTGTGTGTACCCGTTGGATGTTGATGCCTTGGGGCTGTAGCGTGCCCAGTTTGGCAATGAGATGGGACTCTCTTGATGTACGTTCAAAGCTATCACTCTGTGACTGCCGGAGTGCCAAGACCTTCACGTGGTTGACGTTGTGTTGGGGGTGGTGAAAGTGTATGGCAACGGGTTTGGGTCGTGGTGGCGGATGTTAGCCAGGTGTATAGAAATGCGTGTCTCCAGTGTGCAGGATATTTCACTATATATAGATCTTGCCACACAGCTGTCAGTGGGTAGCGCATACAATGTTGAGGCTCTGGCAGGAGAATGTGCGTTTAATAGTCAAGGAGTCCTTGGGGCCTGTAGGATGGTGTCTGGTGTGGTGAGGGGGCAGATTTTCCCAGTTAGGTCTTGAGCAGGGGCGAGTACCTGGTGGTGTGGGTGTGGAGATTCTGTTCAGTGTGAACCGCACGAGAAGATCTTTCAGGTTTTTATCTATTGTGACGTCAAGTGATCTAACGGTATGAAAACAGTAGACGAACAGTGCAGAAATCCTCATTTCCTCCTCCCACCTTCATATCTTGGCGCTGTGTAATTCCTTCTGACAATCTACTCTTCTGAAGTCTTCATAATAATGCAGTAAATTTTGTTCGCCTGTTTTACTTATTATCGGTTTCTGAGCCTTCAAATTGCAATATAGGCTAATGTGATCTGTTTAAAATTTGTTTTTATTAGAATGTGTATCAGACTAGGAAATTAGCTTGATTTCTGCCCATGTATGCGGGCGTGCATGTGTGTGTGTGTGTGTGTGTGTGTGTGTGTGTGTGTGTGTGTGTGTGTGTGTGTGTGTGTGTGTGTGTGTCTGAAGGATAGAGAGAAACACGGTATGCCGGATATAACGAAGCAACCAGAGAGAAATTCGTTATGACCGGCGCGTCGGTTGTAACGAAAGCCTGATATTACGACGCAAATTGAAATGTCCCCGGCGATTCGTTGCATATAGATGTAGCTTCGATTGTAGGTAGATAGATAGATAG
>JADBJO010004112.1:62500-75000 GCA_016801955.1 Conus betulinus | reverse complement strand
AAGCAACAGACATCCATTGTATATACAAACCTACACTAAATGTATAAAGTACTGGTTAAAACTTACCGTGATGGATGAACACCGTATACCAAAGAAAGCTTATAATATGTTGTATACACACTTCACTCCAATGGGAAAAAGAACTGGGTCACTAAGGTTAGTGATACTTTATCTAAATATGGCTTCCGCTTCGTTTTTCGACATCACGGAGTAGGCGATACTAAATCTTTTCTTTCTGCTTTTAAACAAAGACTGCTTGATTGCCATTTGCAAGAACTAGACTCTAACATAAGGGGTAAAGAAAAGTACACTTTCTACTCATCATTTGGACAATTGTGTGATATTCCGCAATATATGTATATAAGATAAAAAAAAATTCTAATTTAAGAAAATACTTAACAAGAATAAGGCTTGGTGTGTCCCCGTTAAAGACGCACCTTTCCCGTTACTCACTCCGTCGAAATGGGATTTGCCATTCTGTCCAAATGTTGAAGAAACGGAATTCCATTTCATTATCATATGCGAACAATATAAGGCTCTGCGTCAGTTATACATACCAGAAAAATACTATTTAAAGCCAAATGCTTTTAAACTAACTCTGTTGCTGTCCAACTCAAGAATATGTATACCTCTTGCCCTGTATTTGTCAAAAGCGTTCAAACTCAGAAATGATTTAATGCGTCATGCTTAACCTGTATCGCGCGTTTTATTGTTTATGATGAGAGAGAGAGAGAGAGAGAGAGAGAGAGAGAGAGAGAGAGAGAGAGAGAGAGAGAGAGAGTTTGCGTGCATGCGCATGGGAGTGTATGTGTATAAAGCGCGCGCTGATCGTGCACGTGCGTGTAACTTTTGTCTTTTGCTTGCACTTCTTTGATTGTATTGACATATCTATGAGTTGTGTGTGTGTGTGTGTGTGTGTGTGTGTGTGTGTGTGTGTGTGTGTGTGTGTGTGTGTGTGTGTGTGTGTGTGTGTGTGTGTGTGTGTGTGTGTGTCTTTACTGACAAGTTTGACATCACTTTCCCTGTTAGAGTTTTCTTTAGATGCTGCTTAGCTTCCACGGTGACTCGAATGACTGTGTGTTTCACAAAATTAATCAGTTTAGTGGGTTCATTAGCTTTCGTTATTATATGGCAATATAATCATTTTATACCGTTTTTCTCTTTTGAGAGGGAAGGGGAGAGAATATGTTTCATTTTCGCGCGAATCAAATTTATATGACATTCTTTCCTCATGAAAGATAGTTTTCCCAGGTGGAAGGTAGAACAGCTTTCCATAGACCTCGGGTATCCTGGGAAACATTATTGAGAATATGTTTGTCCTGCCAGACATTTCTGGGTATGTGGCAGGCCTATCTAATTTTGGGACTGTTCATCATCTGCCTCCCCCCCCCTCCCCCCCCCCCCCCCCCCCCCCCCCCCCCCCCCCAGTAACTCCCAAATCTGTTGAATTCATTACTTCGAGTCACCTGTTATTTTCATTTAGAGATCCGCTGTATGTCTTTCTTTTTTTACGCACCTATTGGGTTCCATTAACTAATCATTGAGTCGTGATTGATGCCTATATTACCGTTACTGAATGTTGTCTTTCCTCTTTCCTAATCTTTTGTAGCACAATATATCATTGAGGGTAAGTTGGTTTGGGGATGGATGCGAGACGTGTGGGTGTCAGGTTAGGATGTCTATGGTTGTGGGTTTTTCTTTCCTGACGTTGTACGCCCAGTCGGCAGCAAGCAAGACGGGGCAACATAAACCTAGGAGAATATATGAAGTCGAGGAAACATACAGGATTGTGGGAATGTAAAGCCAGGGGAACAGAAAGCTGGGGGGAAAGAGACATGCTCCCATGTGAATGGAGTTTTAGAGCTTCAGATCTGAATCGGGTTTAGGAAGCTCAGATTTAAACCGAAATTTGAGATCTAAACTGAGTTGAGTAGTAGCAGAACTGATTGAAGTTTGGGATTCCAGGCCTCAGTGCAGTTTTCCAGACTTTGTGTCCTGTGTTGCAGACAGAAGTTCATCGAGTGGGTCACTGCTGTGCAACAAAAACTGCCCAAAGTGGCAATATGGGCCGCTGGACAACTCAAGATAAACAACATTCCCACGCATCTTTTGCCAGCCGGGCTGAAGGTCCAGGAAATGACCGTGCCTCTTCGGTGTCCACCCACGGTCACCAGACAAGTGGCGACAGCAACATGGATAGATGACGTCAGAGTGCCCAGGTACAAGGATCCCGTGCTTCCTCTGCCCACGGAGGGACACCCAGTCCGCAGGGTCCCTCACTCACTTCCCGCAGTTTCAAGGACGGAGTATGCCAGGTCACAGTGGGTTGCAACCCTGGGTGTGTATCAAGTGTGCCGACAATGTTGCCGACATCTTGAAAGAACTGCGCGTGGGGAAGCCAGGTAAGAACTGTTCTGGCTTGTCGTCGTCGTCGTCGTCGTCATGCCCCTGCTCAATATTCCCCCAGTTCAGTACTGTCACCTGTTTGATTCTCCCAACCTCTCCCTCCCTGCGCTTGATTCTCCCCGTGCTTGCTGCTGTTCGATATTTCTCATGCTCAGTGCTGCGGTATCATGCCGTCCCCCTGCTTAATGTTCTGGGGAAGGGGGTTCACATGGAAATGTTTCCCAAAGCACAAATAAAGACCTCACACACACACACACACACACACACACACACACACACACACACACACACACACACACACCCGGCAGAAAGGAGGGAGTATCGAACAGGATTCATGCTGATACAGTCGAGTAGTGAGATCATCATCATCATTGATCCCATCAGCTTTAAATCATGCGCAATGTGGTTTCAAAACTTCGCCAGTGTGGTGTAGCGTATATGGACTAGTACGCACGCAGTGACGCCTCCTTGATGAAAATGAACATCATCATCATCATCATCATCATCGTCATCATCATCATCATCATCAACACACCATCAACAGCAGCAGCAGCAGCAGCATTATTACCTATTATGATTCTTATCATTAGGATTCCCCCTCTCTGGTTATTATTGTTGTTATCATTATGACGTGATAATAGTTTCATCATAGTACTACCATCATTATCACTGTCAAGATCATCTTTTAATCTCATAATTATGTGTAAGCTCAAGATCTTTTTCTGTTGAAAATAGTAATCCTCAGAGATCTAGACCTGAACCTGTATGAATTTGTTCTTCAGATAAGAAATTGAGGTATAGATGGGGGATGTGTACATGTCTTCTTATTCACATTGTTTTCAGGTCATCCTCAGTACAAGGATGTTTGGATTCTCTGTCGTCCCTTCAAAAACCCACAGACTGCACAAGTTCTGGCGGATCGTCTTCATGATCATCACGGTGTGCCGGTCAGTGTGATGCCGAACGTCCTCACTGCTGCTCATGCTCGGGAGCTTGGCACGGCCACCACAGACCAGGTCACGTTGCAGAAGTCGAGCAAGTACAAGGGTTGGAGAGGACAGTGATCATATCGATGGGAGATTATGGTGACGACTTTCTGTCATGGTCTAGGTGCACGGGGTTTCTTTATTATTATGGACTGAAACCAAAGCACGGACAGCCTGGCAGCCTGTCAACACTCGGAGAAACCTTTTCCAGTGGCTTTCTCACCCCCCCCCCCCTCCCCTTCACCCCCCTTCCCCCCCCCCCCCCCCCCCCCCCCCCCCCCCCCCCCCTTCTCCTCTGTTTTTCGCCTTGCCTCAGCTTCCTGTCTTCCTCTTTCCCCTTTCTTGTCTTTCTGTTTTCCTTTCTGTTCGGCTGTCTTTTTTCTGCCTTTCTTTCTTCCAGTCTTTCATTAATTCATTTTTGCCATTTACTCATTCAGTTCATTCTGTCTTTCGTTCGTATGTCAGTCTTCTTTTTTTTTGTTGTTGAATTCTGCCTTTCAGGTTGCTGTGTTTTTTTTTTCTGATTGTCGTAAGTGATGTCAATCATACGATGATGCAAAACGAGGTGATGTCAAATCATGGACCTGTGGGTGACATGGGAGGGGAGGGGGGGGGGGGGGGTGGAATATACACTGTAAACATGCACAACATATTTTCCATGCCGCAGAACGCAAAAAAAAAGAACATTTCAAGTGCAGTGTCAGAACATACGGGGAGAAAATCATTCATGATTTTCCGAAACTTTCCATGTTTACACACAAAGTAAATTCTGACAAATTGTTCTTTTCATTCATTTTTGTTTTCATTTTACTGTGTAAAATACCGGAAAAAATAACTAGTAAAGTTATCCACTAAACATAAAATTGTTAACTTCTCCTGTTGTTTCTAATTTCAGTTTTTTTTTTGCATTTTGTAACAAGTCAACACTTCGTAGCAACAACTAGCCTGTAACCATTCTCCCCAGCCCCACCCCCCAACACGCAGACTCTTTTTTGTTTAAACATTTTTATTAACTTTTTGTGCAATGTTTTACACAGTGTGAAGAAAAAAAAATAGAAAAAGGTGAGAAAAAAATCTTTCCAACCCCCCTATGAAACAAACACCCACCCACTCCCTTCTTTCCCATCCACTCCCCCTTCATCCCACCCACCAACCCCCCCCCCCCCCTCTCTCTCTCTCTCTCCTCGTCACCTCATCAAGCTGTTGACATAATGTTAACCAACATGTATCTATCTTTTTCCATAGCTATAAAGTGATGTGCAATAAAGTATCATTCAATAAAACGTGCACATTACAATTATATCAAAGTATATGCATGTCTGGGGTGTAAAGAGCATAGGTGGACTGACCGATAAATACATATATAGGGAAGGAGAAACAGACAAAATGTTGTTGGACAGAATGGGTTGGACGTTAATGAGCTGAGAGAATGCTGACACTGTGAATTGTTTTCCAACAGTTATAGTGACACACTTAGTGTGCCTTGGTTAGTTAAGACCTTGAAGATGTTGTACATATTGTTGTGTTAATAGCACCGAGGTTAAGATTTGAATAACAGCATATTTTTTTCACCCTGGGGGTTCTTAGTTTTACAGTCGTAATATTATCTTAACGTCAAAATATGATTTTTAAGACTATTCATTATGTCATCTTGGAAAATTCGTTGTTTTATGTGATATTTTGTTAACAACAATGACCCATTGATCTTTGTCTAATGAATTTATTTATGTCACCCTGGAAGGTTAGGGCTTTAGCTGCAATAATATTGTGTTAACTGCTTAGGCTGTATAATTTTTAGTAATAATTCATTATGTCAGATACCACATTTCGGAAGTTTATTGTTGTGGTCGTTATAAGAGTGTGGATAGAACGCTGTACCTGTGTTTGTAGGGTAATTGGTGACCCAGTGAACAAGGAGCTACATGTTATAGACCTCTATACTTGGGTTTAAAGGGTGACTGGCTTCACGTGACAATTGCCAGTCATTCCATCCTACACACACACACACACACACACACGCACGCACGCACGCACGCACGCACGCACGCACGCACGCACGCACGCACGCACGCACGCACGCACGCACACACACACACACACACACACACACACACACACACACACACACACACACACCTCTTGCTTCACCCCTGTCTGTTTCTCTCTGTCTCACAAACTCCAAATAGGGTTATCAGTTTACGTCGGTTTAATGGACAATCCGGTCCATGACCTCAAACTTGAGTGCCGTTATTCCGTCCTGGGGAGTCCACCTCATGCTGAAATCGTGTCCACAATTCAGACGAGGGCTCCGAATAAACTCAAACCTCCTCCCCACAGGGAGATGCCACAGGATCAGCTGACTGACCCAGCCTTTGCTAGGTGCCACTGGAAGCAGTGCAAAGCTCATCACCCCCACCATGATGGCGAATTGTTCAGGCGGAATGGTCTCTTACACCGCCAGACTGATAAAGACCGTCCACAACCTATGGTCTCGGCTCCACACCTGACCTGAGTACTGGCTCATACGCTCAACTCCACTCGAGAAACCACTTAGTTATTGGAGCCATAACTCAATGGGTGACAGACCAGTACTACTGGCCAGGGATTGCAGAGGACATCAAACGCTATGTCGATTCCTGCCCCCTGTGGCAAAACCTGTGGGCCAATCAGAGGGCCCAGTCTTCTTCAGTCTGTCTTGACTAGCCAGCTACCATCAGACAAAAGGCCAGTGCCACATTCCGAGGTTCCACGTGGGTGTCTTGGTTAGTGCGCAGATAGTGCCAGGTCTCTGAGGGACTAGGAGTGGTGCTGACTGTCAATTTAAAATTTCTCTCATGAGAGAGTCTGCTTTCGGGGGGTCTATGTGACGTCACACCATCATCCTCAGCCCCCCCCCCCCCCCCCTGTCTGTCTCTCTCTCTCTCTCTCTCTCTCTCTCTCTCTCTCTCTCTCTCTCTCTCTCTCTCTCTCTCTCTCTCTCTCTCTCGCTCTCTCGCTCTCTCGCTCTCTCTCTCTCTCTCTCTCTCTCTCTCTCTCTCTCTCTCTCTCTCTCTCTCTCTCTCACAAAACTGCAAATAGGATTAGCAATTTAGGTCATTTTTCAGTGCCTACCTCCACCCCCTAGCGCTCTCCTGATCTCCCTCTATTCCTCTGTCTATCTAGCTGATGTTTGATCAAAGTGACACCTGTGAAAGGCTCACGACGATGACGACACATAGGAGTAGAGAATTCTGCCTCAACTGTAGAGCGGTAAAGGTGTCTGTGCCTGCACGTGTTTCTCAGGTGTGGACAACGTAGAATTGTTCATTCGCATAAAGGCTGAAAATACATCCAACATCTGAAAGATTGTCTTTTATAAATCGCCAGCACATGACCTCTCACAGCAGGTGTTGAGGGTGACTGTCTCATTCCAGATCTCGCTCCCCGTCCTCAGATTACTAGCTCCTCCCTCCCTTTCTTGTCTTGTCATGATAGCATGGCTGTCCTGTTTCTCTCACAGCCTGACAGTGAGACAGGCAACAGAGGCAGGACGGGTAGCTTAACAAACAAAAAAAAAGGACACCAAATCCCCTCATGTCACTGCTCCACCAAAGTCTGGAAGACAAAATGCTGCTGGTGTATACCACCAGAGAGGGGACCATTCATCTCTCCTACTCTGAGATCCTGTGTCAAGTTTCACTGATCAACCCTGAAGAACTGTAAGTTGAAACTAAATTTCTAAGTCTCAAGTCTATGCATTGCTGTATTTACGCCAAATGTTTTTACAGTATAACTTTATACCAGCACTTGGTAAAATCTGTCAAGATGCTGAATGAGTGTTCTGTTCAACAGTATAACCTGACGCCACTACTTGGTAAAAATTGTGAAGATGATTGATGAATGTTATACATTAACAACATAACTCTTCTCAGTACGTGTTTCTATCTGTTAACTGGATTACAGAGTACCATAACTTTATGCCACTACCTAGTAAAAGAATTGTTAAGATGCTTGATGAATGTTATATTTTAACAGCAAAACTTTTTGTCAGTACGTGATACTATCAGTTAACATGACTGCTGCATTCTGACAAGATAACTTTAAGCCTGTTCTGGGTGAAAGCTGTTCAGGTGATTTATGCATACCGTTGATTGCCTTTGTGATTGGTAGTAGGTGACTCCACTCATAATGTGTACTTTGGCTAAGTGTATTCCAGTATCGAGTTACTTCAGCTGCGTTTGTGACTGTATTGAAGAGTTGTTTCCCTTCCATTGTTTAGCACTTTCTTGTTACCTCCTACCACTTGTTAAACTCACACAAACCTGAGTGAAAATTAAGGTAGCTACATTTCTGCATATTATAGAACCCTATGCCTGTGTTTACAGGTGTGACTGAAAGCCCAGTCAACAAAGGACTGCATGTTACAGAAACTTGTATCTGTGTTTAAAGCGTAACTGGTAGCTCAGTAAACAAAGAGCTACATGCTATAGAACCCTATACCTGTGTTTTTAATAAACAAACGGCTACATGCTATCAAACCCTATGCCTGTGTTTACAGGATGGCTGATAGCTCAGTAAACAAACTGCTACATGCTATAGAACCCTGCATCTTTGTTTAAAGGGCGATTGGTGGCCCAATGAACAAAGAGCTGCATGTTATAGAACCGTGAACCTGTGTTTAAATGGTGACTGTTGTAACTAAACCGTATTCCTGTGTTTTTAAATGGTGATTGTCATTATAGAACCGTGTACCTGTGTTTAAAGGGTAACTGGTGGCCCAGTGAACAATGGGCAAATCAGGAAATCAAGAAGATTCTAAATACAAGGCCCAAGGTTCCATCTCCTCTCCCATTCCTTCTCCATTCATTCTTGAGTGGTGACTCGGGTGCTATTCTTTCGGATCAGGCCTAAAGAGAGTTCCAACATGCTCGAGACAACCCATGACAAGAAGAGAGTTGCACACCCACCCCACCCCACCCCACCCCAAGTCCTGTCCAATTCGTTTGCCTTAACCCCCCCCCCCCCCCCTTCTCTCCCATCTCCTCGCCATCCCTTTTTTCCTGTCCACTCCAGACCTCCCTGTTCCCACAACAGAGTGGTTTTGGACTGCGCCAAACGCTTTCCACATGGAGAGTAACCAGTGTAAAACACAGGGAAATGAGTTGTACATGTTTTGTGCAGTACAAACTAATCCGCTGTACATGTGCAATGTAGCCTTTTGTTTTGTTCAGTGTCACTCTGGCAGTGTCAACCATGTTAGCATGTATTGTAAATAAATTGGCGTCTCTTAAGCAAAACAGCCTTTTCAGTCAATGGGGTTAAAGAGTAAAAATGAGATGGAGTCGATGTGTGGGAAACACACCAACAGCACAGGCAAGCAAGCTGAAAATGGAGTGAGCATATATGTTTGTGTGTGTGTGTGTGTGTGTGTGTGTGTGTGTGTGTGTGTGTGTGTGTGTGTGTGTGTGTAGCTTTTTTTTCATAGTCTACCTTTTTCCCCCCGCTCCCCCCCTCTCTCTCTCTCTCTCTCTCTCTCTCTCTCTCTCTCTCTCTCTCTCTCTCTCTCTCTCTCTCTCTCTCTCTCTCTCTCTCACATCTATGTCTGTCTGTCTGTCTGTCCGTCTATCTCTCATCGCTCTCTCAACAGTCATGTATGTAAACCAAAAGTGAAACAATAGTAATATACACTTAAACGAGACATGAACACACGTGCGTGGATTCGGTGCACTTAGGAGAAAACTGACGAATACTATACATGCTCATTATGAACTCTAATTTATTGAGTCGTGAGGGCAATTATGTTAAACAAGTCCATTCGTGTCTTAACAATACGGCTGAATAAGGGTCAGTTTCTGAACTTCTGTGTTTTTTTTTAAAGTCAAATAAGGTCAATATACGCACTTTTAAGTTTAACATTTCGGTTATTCATGAAATTAGTTTAGTATACACACTTGCGAGTTTAATAGTAAGACCAAATAAAAGTTCAACGGGCCAGCTTGTTTTTACAACAAATTAGGATAATTAAATCCACTTGTATGTTAACAGTAATGTCAGGTTAATTTCGATATATGTTCCCTTATGTGTTTTATCAGTAATGCCAAATAAGGTTCCGTATGCCAACATCTAAGTTTGACAATGAAAATTAGTTTCAAAATGCACACGTATGTCTTTATAAAAGTGGGGCCAAACCAGATTCAACATGCCCTCTGGAGTGTTTCAGGTCAAAATAGGTTCAACATGCACACATTTTAAATAGTGTGACAAATTAGAAACGCATTCTTATAAATTCAGCCGTTGGATCCAAATTTGGTTTATTTTACTCACCTATATGTTTAGTAATAAGTTCAAATCAGATTCAGCACGCCAGCTTCTGTCTTTATTTGTTATTTGTAGAACATTTAGAGTGTTTTCCAACCAACTTCACTTCCAAACACAACAGACGTTGATGGCACATTGTCCACCTACTAAAAACCAAAGCGTTGGTACTTTGAACTGGGAAGTAAAGATGACAGGATCCTTTGAACCAAGAACGGTTGACGAGTTAAGTCAAAGACCATTCGCCTGCCGTGAGAGGAACACGTTGAAGTCCGAAGGAAACAGTCATAGGTGATTCCACTGGGCAGTAGAAGGAGCACATTGTAGGACGAGGGGAACAGTCATAGCCCTGTCTTCTGGGCATTAGAGGTATACAGGGAATTGCGAGGGGCACAGTCATAGCCCTGTCTTCTGGGCATTAGAGGAATACAGGGAATTGCGATGGGCACAGTCATAGCCCTGTCTTCTGGGCATTAGAGGAATACAGGGAATTGCGAGGGGCACAGTCATAGCCCTGTCTTCTGGGCATTAGAGGAATACAGGGAATTGCGAGGGGCACAGTCATAGCCCTGTCTTCTGGGCATTAGAGGAATACAGGGAATTGCGAGGGGCACAGTCATAGCCCTGTCTTCTGGGCATCAGAGGAACACTGGGAATGGCGTGGGGAACAGTCATGGACCTGTTTTCTGGGCATCGGAAGAATACAGGGAATTGCGAGGGGAACAATCATAGACCTACTTTCTGGGCATTAGAGGAATACATGGAATGGCGAGGGGAACAGTCATAGACCTACCTTCTGGGCATTAGAGGAATACAGGAATTGCGAGGAGAACAGTCGTAGACCAACCTTCTGGGCATTAGAGGAAAACATGGAATTGCGAGGGGAACAGTCGTAGACTTGTCCTTTAGGGTATTAAGAATCGGTGAGGGGCGAGAGGAACAATCGTGGGCTGTCCCTCAGGCGTTAGAGAAACACAGCGAAGGAACAAACATAGACCCTCCTGTTAGCATTATGGAGAGACAGTGAAGGGTGAGGGGAACAGTCATAGACCTGTCCTCTGGGCATTAGAGGGATACAGTGGATGGGAATGAGAACAGTCATAGACCTGTCCTCTGGGAATTAGAGGGATACAGTAGATGGGAAGAACAGCCATAGACCTGTCCTCTGGGCATTAGAGGGATACGGTGGATGGGAAGGAAACAGACCCTCGTCGGTGCAGGAAATGAACGAAATGACGGGGGAGAAAAAACAGCTGGATCCTTGCTCTGGGCATTAGAGGCACAACGTGAAGAATGAAGATGACATAAATCCTTCATCTTGACATCACAGGGATACAGTAAAGGATGGAGGGAAAATACATCCTTCCTCAGGGCGCCGGACAGATCTAGTGAAGGGAGAGGGGAACCATCCTCTGGGCATCAGACGGACAAAGTGGGGAACAGTCATAGGTCCTTTTACTGAGTGTCACATGACGGTCCCCACGTACACACTCACATGCATACAGAGACAATCATGCGCCCCGCACGCAACCACACATCTGACTCCTTTCTTTCGATCAAACAAACCAGAATACAATTTTGAATCCCCCCTCATCACCCCCCCCACCACCACCACCCACCACCACCACCACCACCTCCATTCCCAGGTAAAAGAAGTAAAATTCATTTTTAATGCAACGAAAACTTTCGATACAAATTTTCGAAAAATACGTGCATTCGTACGTTGTTTTTGCATGGGATAACCAAGATTAGAAGGTGTTTATAGTCTTTTGTTATTCAGTGCTTCAAAGGAACACTTAGGACCGCACGTGGCCAGACCGGCAAGATCAAATATAGAAATATACAGCAGTGATTGGATCACTGAGTGTAAGACAATAAATTGTGTTGTACCGTATATTGAAATAGTTATAAATGGCCATACGCTCACAAAGCTTAGACTTGGCACATCAGACCTTGTCAGCCACTGATTAAGATACTGTGGGAAAGCTGTCATTTGTGCCACGTTGCTGAGGAAGATGCCATTTCTGTTATACTTTGTTGTCCTACTCTTCAAGTTCTGAGGATAAAGGTCTTTCAGTTTAAACATTATCATAATGAGCCACGTCACGTTAGATTCAATATACTTATGGCCTTTGAGAGAGAGAGAGAGAGAGACAGAGAGAGAGAGAGAGAGAGAGAGTCAAGCACTGGACAAAATCTTTTAATACAAAGGTTAAAATCGTCTGTGAACTGCCGAGACTGTAAAGAAATCTGTTATTGTACGACAAATTAGTGATTTTTTAATCATAAAAACTATGGATGTGAAATAAAACGACCATCCCCTTCAGGTAGAGGTCTAGGCCTAGAACTGAATAAAACAGTCAGCACTCTCTCTCTCTCTCTCTCTCTCTCTCTCTCTCTCTCTCTCTCTCTCTCTCTCTCTCACACACACACACACACACACACACACACACACACACACACACACACACACACACACACACACACACACACACACACACACACACACACACACACACTCACACAAGCACGCACGCATGCACTGACATACACACGCACACGTACACATACACACACACACGAGCGCGCGCGTGCACGCACGCACCACGCACGCTCGCTCGCACGCACGCACGCACGCACGCACGCACGCACGCACGCACACACACACACACACACACACACACACACACAAATGATAAAAATGAAAATATAAATGAAAATGTTATGGTTTAATAAGTGCAAACATATGTCAATAAAGACAGACCCATTTATGCGATGACTGTCCGGACAAGTTCGTACCCAAAGACCAGTTTC
>JADBJO010004112.1:52500-57500 GCA_016801955.1 Conus betulinus | reverse complement strand
CAAATCGTATGTTTAGCACACATAGGCTAATTTAAACTGATACCATGAACAGATTTTGTTCGGCACTTCGGCGTTAGGCCGTTTGGTTCAAGTTTCTATTTACTCCAAAGTTTTGTGTGTGCTTAGGCCGACTTCACGCACTGTCGGTAAGAACAATGAACAATGATTTATTCTCATTAACTCTTTTGAGTCATAGAGAAATGCAGAAATATGTAACAAACATGAGATGGCGGGTACGCAGAGGAAGAGCAAAGAAAGTGAAATTACATAAAAGAATCAGAGTGGATTAAATCCACATAAAAGCATGAAAGCACACAATACAGGGTTGACTAGATTAGAATGAAAGTAAGCGTCCATAGTTTTGTAAATATGTCATTAATCCCAGTCAATGCAAAGCAAAGGTAGTTTACAATGAGATTCAGTAAACATACAAAGGGAGAGAGAGAGAGACAGACAGACAGACAGACAGACAGAGACAGAAAGAGACATACAGAGACAGACAGAGAGAGACAGATTATTGTATCAATTAGGCCTACATACAGGCAGCATACAGTATATGACACTGACAGACTACAATTTAGAATGCCCGGATGGAATTGATCAGACCAAATGCACTGCTGTGAATACCTGTTGCAGAAGCATTATATTTTTTTTATAAACTGTTATTGTATGAGAGAGAAATGAAAGTAAGGGCAGTTTATAAAGAGAGAGACAAAGAGAGAGAGAGAGAGAGGGGGGGGAGAGGTCGATAAGACATGATTTGACATGAATTTACCCGGGGTGTGATCATATGTATTCATAAACATGCAGTAAACAAAAGATCAGGATAACAAATGAAAGGTATGAGAAAATTTTCACGTATAAAATGATTAATTACTTACATAAAGGAAAGCATGTATTAAAAATTAAGATCTTGATCGATACTGTGATATCTGTTCATGCATACAGAGTCACATTTTTTACAAGACAGAGATTACATTAGGTGATCAATGGTGCAATGCAGATTAAGGAACAAACAATAGGAGCCCTTGTTTGATAAACTTTGCAACATTGAGTAATCTTCTCCTGTTACTTGTTGTCATTTACGATGCATATTTGTAAAAATTTGGTAGTGATCTGTGGTACCGAGGTAAAAATCGATCAAAGATATTTTTTAATTCTGGACATTCCATAACAAAGTGATATTCATCGCCTATTTGATTCATGCTACAAAGCGGACATGATTTATCCTTATGGGGTAGATTGATGTGTGTCTCTCTTTTTCTATTGGTAATTTCTGATTGCTAGTTCTGAGCTTTAACATTGGTAGCTTGTAACACGGTGGTAAAACACGTAGGTATTGTTCAAAGCAAATGCAACTTTTTGTACAGGATATAGTTGTTGGTTCGGGAACAACCGCAGCAGCTTTCTGCCCATTTCTGCGAGAAACTAACTTTCAGTCGCCAGGCCAGGCTGTTTTCCAGCCAAACTGTGGTGACAGGGATCAGGGTAGTGCCATACGAACGATAACCCATTCTCACCTAAAATCTGTTTCACTTTGATTAACCATTCATTTCTATGTATTTGGATAGACACAAAATCCTGAGCTGCAAGGGCGTTCACTGAGTGAGACTCAGAGACAGGCGAAAGAGCAGCGCCCAGTTCTCCTGAACAAGCTGGCCGTTCAGACTGAAGCCTTGCATCACAACCATAATTGTCTATTTCGTCAAGAAAAAAAAACTCGAAAGAGTGTGGACTTAGAGTTGACTGTACACCCACAACAGAATTCACGCAAGGTGGAGGAAGAACGGAAAAGAGGGACAACTCCTCTCCCACCAAAAATAGGTTCCAGGTATTCCCTAGTTAGCTACTACTTAATATATGTATAAATAATGCATAAAATAAGTAAAATTACACAAAGTAAGTTTGTACAAATTGACATTTGTATTACAACAAATAACAATAATTATTGTTTGCGACGTATTTGACAAAAACAAGATTTTTTTTTTCAGTTTTGCTATACATTTATTTATTGCAAATGTAAACATATTAAAGAAAGCTGTAGAGTAAATGGTGTCATATATACAAGAAAAATATACAAACTACGTGATTATATGTCTGCAGGAAGGAACCTTGTCGTTAAGGGCCGCAGGCCGATAGGACGTAAAGCTCACCCTAAACAGTAACAGTTTAACGTGATCGTTTTCATGGTACTTTGATAAAGTGTAGTTAAATAAACTCACGAGCCCACACTTAGCTCACCTATTACTCCTCGATGCTCATTACCAGCAAATCTACATTACAAAGCACAAATCAACGGGGGATGAATCGGAGTCTGATAAACCACATTCTATTTTATATGTTACGAGGGTCACTTAAAAGTATGGGAGGTTGTGGGGTGAGTGCTTTCGATGCGTACTTTAGCTAGGCCCCAAACTGCATGACTTTCATGACCGGATGTGCAAAAGTACAGGGTGTTATGTCTGCCTGCCCAACTTGTAAAAGTGCTTGCTAAGTCAATGTCTATTTTTTTTTTTTTTTTTTTTTAAGTTGGACTCTTTTTCGCAAATAACCTCAATCCGTACAACGTTCACTAATAGAACTTGTGCCACCCCAAAAAGTCATGCGGGGAAGTGCGCGCGCGCACACACGTCCACAAGCGCTCCTGGACAGCATGACAGTAGGAATTAACAGTGTTCGAATGAGGAAGAGAGACATAGGAAGGTGTTAAGAATAAATAGGATCCCACAACAGAAAAAAAACGAACACACACGTACTTTACATTACAAAGTCAGTAAGATACATCCTTATGCGCTCACTTACACTAATAGGCATGAGAATAAATGCGACCAACCACACGAGAAAACCGACATTTACACATTACTTTGTTCAATCAAACCACTCACTCTCACTTATGACCCTGGTAGCACGTTACTTTCGTGGAAATCGAATGTCCCCTTTCCTCGGCACATAATTGTTCGTGGTCATCGATGACACAACACTGGCTGCATTGTTCGCACAAACGCCCACAGCAGCTTGTTCGGCAGAACAGTATGCGAGGGTTTTGGTGCTTTTCTCTGGTCTTTTTCTTAGTGATGTTGCTCTCTTCTCCGTCCACCATGTTCACTTCACCCTCATTTCTTTTCTCCCATCAAAAAGACTTCCCTTTTCCTTTTTTTATACTTTTTTTTTTTTGTTGCAACAATGGATGGTCAGTATTTATTCTAACTCCTGTAAATCTTTTCATACATGTGTCGGTATATGTGTATAAACATGGAAATGATGTTGCAATCTTTACAAGTTTATATACATCGATACTGATATGAAACTTGTTTGATTCTTCTCTCTCTCTCTCTCTCTCTCTTTCTCTGTCACAAACACACGCGCACACTTGCGCGCGCGCGAGCACGCACGCACGCACGCACACACGCACGCACGCACACACACACACACACACACACACACACACACACACACACACACACACACACACACACACACGATGAGAAGCACACTGTTGCATGTATTAACAACACAACCAGTTGAAAATGCCGCTGGTTCAAATAATGATGTTGCTACTGCTGTTGTTGTTTATTATAACGTATCTTATTTTTCTTATCATTATCATTACAACTGTCGTGCATATAGTTGCTTTGTTAACACACGAGCTTCTTTAGGATGACTTTGCTCTAAACATAGCTTACTGTATAACTTAGCAAGAGATAATTCAAAATGTTCTAGACTAATCATAGTAGAATATGTGACATTGACCCCTTCAAACAGATTATTTCAATTTTTTGATTCATATAGGACCCCTTTTCGTGCCATCGACCCTGTCACGTGGCGTCAGACTTGCAAGCCACATTAGTTAGATAGATAGCCCATGACACAATTACTACTGTAGACTGCACACGTGTTTAGGATTAGGCGGCTTTGGCACACACACACACACACACACACACACACACACACACACACACACACACACACGCACTCTCTCTCTCTCTCTCTCTCTCTCTCTCTCTCTCTCTCTCTCTCTCACACACACACACACACACACACACACACACACACACACACACACACACACACACACAACACACTCACTCACTCGCATGCACACACACGCGCACACGAAGGCACACACACGCGCATGCGCGCACACGTACACACACACACACACACACACACACACACGCACGAATGCCTATCACACCAACATGATTGTGTTACGAGCTTTTGTTCATGCTACATCTTCAGCTATCTATACCAGTAACTGATAATTGCCGTCTACAAAAATTTGTGGAAGTAGATGAAAGCAAAGTAATATTGGATCACATCAAACTCGAAGCGTCCACATCAAAACAGCGAAGAGCCGGGATGAGGGGGGGGGGGGGGGGGGGGGGGGGGGGGGGGGGAAGAAAAGCCGAACTAGTTTCAGCGAAAGATCGGAAGGAAAGATGCCATAGTAGTTGAATACTGAAAACGTCACAGGTAGTTTATTAATATGGGAGCGATCCAGCATCATACACCGTCCGTTACCTGTCACAGGAAAAGGGGTCAGGCTGTTACCCCTGAGGATTACAACTGGTTTCCTTGGGGGTCCTTATCTTCTCGTCTGATCACAAATGTCTTCCTGTTATCCCAAGGAAAAACGGTCATTATTGGTGTTGTCCATCAGAATCGTAACTGTTATCATCTCTAAAGAGGGCGTCAAAAATCTGAAAACCGTTTTGATATAATGGATCACAACTATTTTGCCGACCCCACAGTTCGTGTGGTAAACGACAATCATACTAGTTGTTTTCCCCGTTGATGACGTATTCCTCGAGATGACACCTATTCCCCACAGGAAAATAAAGATGAGAGTTATCATCCTAAGGAACATGGGAGAAATCGCTTAGTATCCCCGGGGAAACAGAGAAATCATTTATCTTCATGAAGACCGGGAAAACGGTTGTGATTTCAGTGCACACGGTCGTCATCTGAGCCAGATCCAGACTGTTTTCTCTCTCGTTTCT
>JADBJO010004112.1:40000-47500 GCA_016801955.1 Conus betulinus | reverse complement strand
TACAAAAGTACACATTGTACGTAATCAACGTAGATTGTACACATTATAACAAATAATAGATCTGTGCACATTACAATAATTACATATGTGTATACAGTTCAACGCGCATTTCTATACGTACAATGGGATAGTTCTGAACACAGTGAATGGTACATACAGGTGAATACATGCTGTATGACATAGCCCTGTACACGCTGCATGACATAGATCTGCACGCATACTGTATGACTTAGGTCTGTACATACTGTGTGCCATATATCTGTACATACTGTACACATTGTTTGATATAGGTTTGCACATACATACTCTATAATTTATGTCCGAACATACTGCATGGCATAGACATATACATACTGTAAAGTAGATCTGCACACACTGTTTAACAAAGATTAGTACAAATTGAAAGAGAGAGGTAGGAACTGCATAGCAAGTATATGACGTAGATCTGTGCATGTTGTATGAAATACATGGTACATGGTAAAGGTCTGTACATTCTGTATGACGTATATCTATACATACTGTATGACATAGGTATGTACAGAGTGCATGACATAGTTCTACATTCTGTAACTATCAAATATGTGCCCATTGTGGCTATATACAGTTCTACATTCTGTAACTATCGAAGCTGTGCTCATTGTGGCTATATATAGTTTTAAATTCGGTATCTGTCAAAGCTTTGTTCCGTTGTGGCTTTATATACTTCTACATTCAGCAACTATCAAAGCTGTGCCCATTGTGGCTCACACTGATCTGTAAAACTTAGTGACATAGTTCTGTGCTCAGCGTAATCAACAAGGATTTGTGTACACTGTATTTGTGTACATAATATATATATATATATATATATATATATATATATATAAAATATAAAATCAACAAGGATTTGTGTACACTGTATTTGTGTACATAATATATATATATATATATATATATATATATATATATATATATATATATATATATATAAGCAGGGGGGGGGGGGGGGGGGGACACCCGGTTCATGACTCCAGATGTCCCCTCCTGCGCCTTTTTTCCCATCTTAGGACAATCCATGGTTGGGATTCGAACCCATGGCCTTCTGGACATGCTCAATTTCCACTTAATGACTCGCACTCTAACCACTGAGCCACTGGGGCACCTGATATTGTAGGGAAATGTAAGCCTTATGAAGTTCACTTTTGTTCCTCCTTGACCAGATCCAGCTTGAACACCTCTCTGCCGCTTCTGCCATTGCTTTCAGGGCTCTGTTTTTTTTTTTCCCTCCCTGCAACTGAGAGCCGTTTCATGAGGCTGTATGCAGACGTTCCTACAACCCCCCTAGCTCCAATTTCTGCTGTGAGGACTTTGACCTGATAGCCTTCTCTCCTCAGGCTGTTTGCCAGATCAGTAGACTTTTCAGTCTTGTAGATTTGAGCTGCCTCCATTCTGTTCTCATCTGGCACCATGAGCTCGATCATGATCAGCTGCTTGTTTGACTGAGAGTGGACTACTATGTCTGGTCTCATGCCACTCTTGCTGATGATCTCTGGGTGACTCTTCCATTCTGGGAGCTCTGCAGTGCACTCCCAGTCATCTGCTCCGTCCAGCAGACTCTGCCTGCATGTTTCGAGTGGCACTGTTTGTTCTTGGCCATGATTTGCTTCCTCCTGCCGTGAAGAATGTTGCGGGTGCTTTTGGAGTCCTGATTTTCCATTTTGTGGTGTTGGTGCTAGCCCAGACTGCTTGTACAATCTCTTTGAGCACTTGGTTGTGCCTCCATGTGTACCTTCCTTGAGCCAGGGCTACTTTACATGAGCTTAGGACATGCTCCACTGTTTGTTTTTCATGGCAGAGGGGGCATGCAGGATCGTCTGTTTTTCCCCACTTCACCAGGTTTGCATTTGAGGGCAGAAGGTCATATGCAGATCTGAGAATGAAGCTGATCCTGAGAGGGGCCACGTGCCAAATGTCATTCTAAGCGAGACTTCTTTGGAGTGCATTCTCCCACGTTGTCCATTGCCCTTGCTGGCTCTGCTGGACTGCTTTTTGGAGTCTTTTTTGGTCTTCTTCTTTCCGCATCTCCTGAATCATCATGTCTCTTTCGGCTTTTCCTTTGGCCTTTGACCACCATTCAATTTTGGTCACCCCCAGTCCTTGTCTGTTGGTCTGTGTGTGTCCTGTTATTTCTCTGATCTTGAGACTTTCTTTCGCAGAGAATCCATCGCCTCTTGAACTTTCCATTTTTCTGCCTGTCTTCAGTTGGGGCTTGATTACTTCTACCACCTTGTCTCTTGAGTCCTCCAGCATGCTTTGAAGTCTGATCTTCCCTGTTTTGTATTCCTCTTGGACGGATTTCAGTGGTAGTTTCAGCTTTGCTTGGCGACAGTACAGCGATATGTCAGTGAGACAGGGTGGGACACATACATGTATGTATGTATAGTCAAAACCGCTTATAATAAATCACCGGCGACATCCAAATTTGCTCAGGCATCCGTTACAACCGATGCGCTGGTGATAACGAATTTCTTCCTAGCTGTTTCGTTTTATCCGGCGTGACGTCTCTCTCTCTCTCTCTCTCTCTCTCTCTCTCTCTCTCTCTCTCTCTCTCTCTCTCTCTCTCTCTCTCTCTCTCTCACACACACACACACACACACACACACACACACACACACACACACACACACACACACACACACACACACACACACACACACACACACACACACACACACACACACACACACACACAATATGCGCCCCTTTATGAGGGCAAACAGCCTGAACATGATCAAACTTTCTGTCTCCGTCTCTCTCCCTCCATGTCTCCCCCCCCCCCCCCCCCCATCCCCCCCCCCTCCTCCTCTCTCTCTCTCTCTCTCTCTCTCTCTCTCTCTCTCTCTCTCTCTCTCTCTCTCTCTCTCTCTCTCTCTTCTTCTCTCTCTCTCACACACCCCACACACACACGTGCGTTCCTGCACACTTGGGCAGCAATCAAGCTTGTTTCCTAGGCTGCTATATACATAGATGATCATGAAAACTGTTTCCAAAATATGGCTCTCGATTAAAACGCAAACAGACCACATAGGCTTATATTGCAGTTTGAACGCTTACAAACCGATGATAAATAAAACGGGCGAATTATTCTGAAGACTTAAGAAGAATAAATTGCCAGAAGAAATTACACAGACCACGATTTGCAGGTGGGAGGGAGTGTAACAACCCAGAAGTACTCCCCGCCCAGAAGTACCTCCGGGAGGGTACTTCTGGGGCCGCGCCAGAATGACTGCCGGGAGTACTTCTGGGTCGGGTAACAAATGGACCCCCCTGTTTTCATAACGTACTCCCAGGAGTCATTCTAGGCCGGTCCTAGAAGTACCCCCACCCCCACCCCCCCACCCCTGCCTGCACATCTGCTTTATTAATGTGCTTGAAGGTTATTTAAAGGTCATAAACTCTCAAATGGGCATTCTGTCTGAATCAACATGGAAATATAGTCTGAATCAATCAACTTTAGGGGGAGTACTTCTGGGCCAGTCCCAGAAGAACAACCCTTGCATTTCTCCTTTATTAATGCGCTCAAATACACAAACATTTATTTGCAAAGTTTTCAACAGGGAGGAGTACTTCTGGGACCAAGGGGGGTGCTGTCCCAGAAGTACTCCTGGGAGTCATTGTGGCGCGGGCCCATAAGTATTCCCGGGAGTACTTCAGGGGGGTGGAGTACTTCTGGGGTGTTACAGAGGAAAGGGGATTTTCTGCGCTGTTCGTTACCTGTTTTTCACTGTTAAGGCATTGAAGTATGCACTGGTATGGAAAGGAACACGTAAGTAATTGATTTAAAAATACACACAGTCTGCCGCACTGCAGAGCAAATTTTTGTACTTGTCATAGCTTGACTAGAAATCACAATAACCAAAAATAATGAGAGTCTCAATTAGGTCTTGAAAAGAATTTTTTTTTTCTACATCATGGCAGGGAAAGCCACTCGTGTTTTGTTATATCTTAGTGTATACAATCAAGTGGTGTTTTTGTTTTGTTTGTTTGTTTTTTTTATTAGCATTACGCATTATGTAACTCATATACAGTTAAGGGACTGGCAGTTACATTGTCTGATATGTGAATGTTCACATTCTATGAAACAACAGAAAAGGTTGATTGTACCAGCCACCGTGGCGAAGTGGTCAGCGTCGCGGATTCCCGGCTGGGAGATCGTGGGTTCGAATCCCATCTGAGTCATGTGGGTTTTTTCTGCCCCTGCTGGCTCCTACCCAAAGTTTAGTTTGCTGCGGACTCAGTTGGGAAGACTGGGACCCACACAGTCGAGTTTCATTCACTTAATGGATGCGTTTCTGAGAGTGTTGCTCAAATTTCCTGACCAACACTGCAGGTGCCTGTATCTGTCGGGCCTGGTTCACGCCAGGATATATTATAAAAGGAAGTGTAGAGTACAGGCCTCTCATGCAGTCTCAGACCGAAATGGAAATCCGTAGCATCATCTTCATCATCCTCATTCTCATCGATCAGCATAAAAAATGTCTCACATTCTATGGCCCTTCATGCCCTGCTCTCATGGTGACCTCAGTTTTGATGTCCTCTCCACGTCTGTGGCATTGGTTTGATTCCTTTGGGGGCCCGGTATCGGCGAGTCCATGGGGATCTGTTGTTGGACGGACGTGGTGGTATCCTCCGGAGGGAGAGCTCACTCACGCCGGCTCCGCGACTAAGCAATTATTGTCGTCAGTAAGGGGCTTAGTAGGTGGTGTCCTGCGTATGTTAGATCAGAGCAGGGGCCACTGAACACCACCGACGTGACTCGGCAGCAGTGCAGTGTCTCCTCCGGTGGGTTGCCTCTTCACGACTTGACATTGACTGCTCCCTGTGGATTGCCGGTGCCGCGGCTGCGGCGGGGCCGAACGAGCTGTGGCTATGGACGGGGTGTCGGAATGAGCGGCGTGAATGCACTGCCTCTGAGGTGGCGGAGAGTTTGGGAGAGCTAAAAAAAAAAATAAATAATTTTTTTTTTAAAGGATGATTGTTATTACCACACCGGACGAAAAAAGAAACACATGTCAAATTCTCAGATTCTGTGAAACAACAGAAAAGGATCATTGTTGCTGCAGCAGGACAAAAACAAGAAGTTCCTCAAATTCTCATTTTCATGTGTTCACAATTGTGTGACACATAAAAATTGATTATCACGTCAAAAATTGATTATCACGTCACGTATAAGGTGTCATGTACACAATAGAACTATCGTTACGTCAAGTGATCTAACAGTGTGAAATTGTAAACGAACTGCAGAAATCCCTCCTTCCCCCTCTCCCACCTTCACATCGTGGCGCTGTGTAATTTCTTCTGACAATCTATTCTTCTAAAGTCTTCAGCATTATACAGTGATTCTGTTCGCCTGTTTACTTATTATCGGTTTCTAAGCCTTCAAATTGCCGTATAGGCTTATGTGATCTGTTTACATTAATTGACAACAACATTTTGGAAATGATCTTTTAAAATTTTGTTTTTGTTAGTCTCGGAAACGACCTTGATTTTTGCTCATGTGTGCGGGCGCGCACATGTATGTGCGCGGAGGAGAGAGAGAGAGAGAGAGAGAGAGAGAGAGAGAGAGAGAGAGAGAGAGAGAGAAACACGGTATGCCTGATATAACGAAGCAACCAGAGAGAAATTCGTTATAATCGGCGCGTCGGTTGTAACGAAAGCCTGGTATAACGACGCGAATTTTAATGTCCTCGGCGATTCGTTGCATGCAGCTTCGACAATAGACAGAAAATTGTGTGTGTGTGTGTGTGTGTGTGTGCGTGCGTGCGTGCCTGCGTGTGTGTGTGTGTGTGTGTGTGTGTGTGTGTGTGTGTGTGTGTGTCTGTCTGTCTGTCTGTCTGTCTGTCTGTCTGTATGTGTCTGTCTGTGTGTCTATGTGTGTTAGAGAGAGATGTTTTGTAACACACAAAGTTTGTTTATACACACAAGTACAAGCCCTCCCAGTAAGAGACCCTGTTGTAACAATTTGTATATGCTTTACAACCCCGACAGTGACGAACCCGGAATTGAGAGTCGGTACATGCAGTGCAACCCTTGAAATTATAGTTTGTACATGCTGTACAGTTTCTGACGGTGACTTTCGATGAATGAAGTTTGTGCAGTTAGTACTATCACTGAAAGTATATGTATTCCAGAATAATAGTCTGCATGCACTGCACAACCCCTGACGGTGATTTACCCTCAAGATGGTAGTGTGTACAGGTAGTACATCCCTGACTGACAACCCAGAGTGACGGTGTGTACATTTTGTACAGCCATGACAGTGACATTCCCCAGACTGAAAGTTTGTACATGCAGTACAGCCTCTGACGGTGACATGTTCCAGGGCGATGATGATTTGTGCGCTCTGTGTCCCGCAGGAATTGCTTAAGTGCACCTCCAGTCAAAATGTGCCAGAGGCCATTAGCAAGTGCCTGTGTTCTGACGTCCTGGAAAAACCAGACACCTGGTGGAACACCCTATGGACAGGGGGACCAGACCCCTCCATGTCGGGTACCGTGTTTGAACGCCCTGGCAGCCAGGTGAGACAAGAAGTGAATGTACGTTGTGAACATCTCTCCGGTCTGTAGGAACTCCTCATACCAAGGCCAGACGACTGAATGCCCATTCTGAACATCATGTAAACATTTCACAGCAGCCTTCATGAAAACTCTTTTCAGAGATTTTCTGGCACCGGATCTAAGTTTTGAGTTGCTGGAAGGGATGAAAAAAACGTTTCACCTGACCTGAGACTTTTTGCACGAGAAAATGTTAAAGCAATTTGTGCTTTCTTTCTTTTTCTTTTTTTTTTTTTTTTTTTTTTTTTTTTTTTTTTTTTTTTTTTTTTTTTTTTTTTTTTTTTTTTGAAAGTGTGGCTTATTGATTTTTTTAACAACTCTTTAAGAAATTGACCGACTGGATGACAGTCCTGATACGGTCCTGCCCCTCCCCTCCCATACTCCCCGCCATCACCTGGTCAGCTCGGCTGTAAGTAATATTAAATGAATTGAATAGGTTTGATCAGAACTCCCTGAACACCCTTCAGTCGTGGTTGGAACCAGCGTCTTTTGGATAGGTCGGGCACCTCATAGACCAAGCCTCCTAAAAAACGTTTTTTTTATCATATGGCTGTTGGCAGCTGTCGTAAGCTGTAGGACTTCAGCGTTGTGTTCCTCTTTGTCTAGATCTGGTAGCATTGTTTTCACCTGCTTCTGCTCTCGTCCTCTTCTTACCAGAGCAAATAGACATCAGAGTGTGTGCAGTTGCACAGGATGGTACAACGATTCGGGCGTTTCCATGGAGGTTCACCGATTTTCGCTTTAAGTATGAAGTTTTTTTTTTTTTTTTTTCAATCAGATGAATGGATTCCTCCTCCCCACCCTTCTTTCTCATGTGCACGAACACACGCATGCGTGCACGCACGTACACGCGCGTGCGCGCGTACACACACTCTCTCTCTCTCTCTCTCTCTCTCTCTCTCTCTCT
>JADBJO010004112.1:22500-35000 GCA_016801955.1 Conus betulinus | reverse complement strand
GCTGACATCTTGAAAGAACTGCGAGTGGAAGAGCCAGGTAAGAGCTGTTCTGGCTTGTCGTCGTCGTCGTCGTCGTCGTCATCGTCATGCCCCCTGGTCAATATTTCCCCAGTTCAGTACTGTCACCTGTTTGATTCTCCCCGCGCTTGATTCTCCCCGTGCTTGTTGGTGCTCGATATCTCTCATGCTCATTGCTGTTGCTATGAGCTCATGTCGTCCTCCTGCTTAATGTTCTGGGAAAGGGGGGTTACATGGAAATGTTTCCCAAAAAGCACAAATAAAGACCTTACACACACACACACACACACACACACACACACACACACACACACACACACTGGCAGAAAGCGGGAGTACACACACACACACACACACACACACACACACACACACACACACACACACACACACTGGCAGAAAGCGGGAGTATCGAGCAGGATTCATACTGATACAGTCGAGTAGTGAGATCATCATCATCATCATTGATCCATCAGCTTTAAATCATGCGCAGTGTGGTTTCAAAACTTAGCCGATGTGGTGTGGCGTATATGGATTAGTCCGCACGCAATGACGCCTCCATGAAACTGAACATCATCATCATCATCATCGTACCAGCAGCAGCAGCAGCAGCATTATTACCTATTATGATTCTTATCATTATTATTGTTGTTATCATTATGACGTGGTAATAGTTTCATCATAGTATCACCATCAATATCACTGTCAAGATCATCTTTTATTCATATAATTATGTGTAAGATCAAGATCTTTTTCTGTTGAAAATAGTAATCCTCAGAGATCTAGACCTGAACCTGTATGAATTTGTTCTTCAGATAAGAAATTGAGGTATAGATGGGGGATGTGTACATGTACATGTCTTCTTCACATTGTTTCACATTGTTTTCAGGTCACCCTCAGTACAAGGATGTTTGGATTCTCTGTCGTCCGTTCGACAACCCACAGACTGCACAAGTTCTGGCGGATCGTCTTCATGATCATCACGGTGTGCCGTCAGTGTGATGCCGAACGTCCTCACTGCTGCTGATGCTCGGGAGCTTGGCACGGCCACCACAGACCAGGTCATCGTTGCAGCAGTCCATCAAGTACAAGGGTTGGAGAGGACAGTGGTCATATCGATGGGAGATTATGGTGACGACTTTCTGTCATGGTCTAGGTGCACGGCGTTTCTTTGTATTATTATGGTCTGAAACTAAAGCACGGACAGCCTGTCAACATGTGTCACACTCGGACAAACTTTTTCCAGTGGCTTTCTTTCCCCCCCCCCCCCCCCCCCCCTCTCCTCTCTCTCTCTCTCTCTCTCTCTCTCTCTCTCTCTCTCTCTCTCTCCCTCTCTCTCTCTCTCTCTCTCTCTCTCTCCTCACCCCTGCGGTTTTCACCTTGCCTCACACTTCCTGTCTTCCTCTTTCTCCTTTCTTGTCTTTCTGTTTTCCTTTGTTCGGCTGTCTTTTTTCTGTCTTTCTTTCTTCCCAGTCTTTCATTAATTCATTTTTGTCATTTACTCATTCACTGTGTTCTCTCTTTCATTCGAATGTCAGTGCTGTACCTGCAATAATGCTTTGTTAACTGCTTAGGCTGTATAATTTTAGTAATTATTTATTATGTCAGATACCACATTTCGCGGAAGTTTCTTGTTGTGGTCGTTATAGGAGTATGGATAGCACTCTGTACCTGTGTTTGAAGGGTAATCGGTGACCCATTGAACAAGGAGCTAGGTGTTATAGACCTCTGTACCTGGGTTTAAAGGATTCAGTCAGACAGGCAACAGAGGCAGGACGGGTAGCTTAACAAACAAAAAAGGGACACCAAATCCCCTCATGTCACTGCTCCACCAAAGGCTGGAAGAAAAAAAACGCTGGTGTATACCACAGAGAGGGGACCGTTCATCTCTCCTACTCTGAGATCCTGTGTCAAGTTTTACTGATCAACCCTGAAGAACTGTAACCTGAAACTAAATTTCTAAGTCTCAAGTCTATGCATTGCTTGTATTTACGCCAAATGTTTTAACAGTATAACTTTATACCAGGACTTGGTAAAATCTGTCAAGATGCTGGATGAGTATTCTGTTCAACAGTACAAACCTTACGCCACTACTTGATAAAAATTGTGAAGATGATTGATGAATGTTATATTTTAACAACATAACTCTTTCTCAATACGTGTTTCTATCTGTTAACTGGATTACAGAGTACTATAACTTTACGCCACTACTTGGTGAAAAAGAAGTTAAGATGTTTGATGAATGTTATATTGTAACAGCAAAACTTTTTTGTCAGTACTTGATACTATCTGTTAACATGACTGCTGAATGCTGCATTCTGACAAGATAATTTTAAGCCTGTTCTGGGTGAAAACCTGTACAGGTGATTTATGCATACTGTTGATTGCGTTCGTGATTGGTAGTAGGTGACTCCGCTCAGCATGTGTACTTTGGTTAAGTGTATTCCAGTATCGAGTTACTTCAGCCGCGTTTGTGACTGCATTGAAGAGTTGTTTCCCTTCCATTGTTTAGCACTTTCTTGCTACCTCCTGCCACTTGTTAAACTCCACACAAAACCTGAGTGAAGAACATAAGTGGAGACTGAAAAAATTAAGGTAGCTACATTTATGCTGATTATAGAACCCTACGCCTGTGTTTACAGGGTGACTGAAAGCCCAGTAAACAAAGGACTACATGTTACAGAACCTTGTATCTGTGTTAAGGACTACATGTTATAGGAACTTATATCTGTGTTTAAAGCGTAACTGGTAGCTCAGCAAACAAAGGGCCACATGCTATAGAAGCCTGTACCTGTGTTTAAAAAGATAGCTAGTAGCTCAGTGAACAAAGGGCTACATGCTATAGAACCCTATACCTGTGTTTAAAGGATGACTGGTAGTTTAGTAAACAAACGGCTATACATGCTATCAAACCCTATGCCTGTGTTTACAGGATGGGCTGATAGCTCAGTAAACAAACTGCTACATGCTATAGAACCCTGCATCTTTGTTTAAAGGGTGATTGGTGGCCCAATGAACAAAGAGCTACACGTTATAGAACCGCATACCTGTGCTTAAATGGTGATTGTTGGAATAGAACCGTATACCTGTGTTTAAATAGTGACTGTTGTTATTTCAACCGTGTACCTGTGTTTAAATGGTGATTGTTCTTATCGAACCGTATACCTGTGTTTGAATGGCGATTGTCATTATTGAACTGTATACATGTGGTTAATAGCTGATTATGTTATTGAACCGTATACCCGTGTGTAAAATGGTGATTGTTGTAATTGAATCGTATATCTGTGTTTAAATGGTGATTGCTGTTATTGATCGGTATACCTGTTTATATTGTGATTGTTGTTATTGAACACTATACCTGTGTTTAAATGGTGATTGTTGTTACTGAACAGTATGCCTGTGTTTAAATGGTGATTGTCATTATTGAACCGTATGCCTGTGTTTAAATGGTGATTGCTGTTATTGAACCGTGTACCTGTGTTTAAATGATGATTATTGTTATTGAACCATATACCTGTGTTTAAATGGTGATTGTCGTTATTGAACCGTACACCTGTGTTTAATTGGTGATTGAAATTGAACTGTATACCTGTGGCTAAATGGTGATTATTGTTATTGAACCGGATACTTGTGTTTAAATGGTGACTCTTGTTATTGAACCGTATACCTGTGTTTAAATTGTGATTGTCGCTATTCAACCGTATACATGTGTTTAAGTGGTGATTATTGTTATTGAACCGTATACCTGTGTTTAAATGGTGATTGTTGTGATAGTAAACCGTGTACCTGTGTTTAAATGATGGCTGTTGTAATTGAACCGTATACCTGTGTTTAAATGGTGATTGTCGTTATAGAACCGTGTTTAAATGGTGATGATTGTCGTTATAGAACCGTGTACCTGTTTTTAGAGGGTAACTGGTGGCCCAGTGAACAATGGGCAAATCAGGGAAGCAAGAAGATCCTAAATACAAGGCTCAAGGTTCCATCTCCTCTCCCATTCCTTCTCCATTCATTCTTGAGTGGTGACTCGGGTGCTATTCGTTCGGATCAGGCCTAAAGAGAGTTCCAACATGCTGGAGACAACCCATGACAAGAAGAGAGTTGCACACGCACCCCACCCCACCCCAAGTCCAACTCTTTTGCCTTAACCCCCCCCCCCCCCTCTCCTCTCCCATCTCCTCGCCATCCCTTTTTCCTGTCCACTCCAGACCTCCCTGTTCCCACAACAGAGTGGTTTTGGACTGCGCCAAACGCTTTCCACATGGAGAGTAACCAATGTAAACACACGGGAAAAGAGTTGTACATGTTTTTGTGCAGTACAAACTAATCCGCTGTACATATGCAATGTAGCCTTTTGTTTTGTTCAGCGTCACTCTGGCAGTGTCAACCATGCTAGCATGTATTGTAAATAAATTGGCGTCTCTGAAGCAAAACAGCCTTTTCAGTCAATGGGGTTAAAGAGTGAAAATGAGATGGAGTCGATGAGTGGGAAACACACCAACAGCACAGGCAAGCAAGCTGGAAATGGAGTGAGCATATATTTTGTGGTGTGTGTGTGTGTGTGTGTGTGTGTGTGTGTGTGTGTGTGTGTGTGTGTCCATTTTTTTCGTCTCTCTGTCTCTTTTCTCCCCCTCTCTCTCTCTCTCTCTCTCTCTCTCTCTCTCTCTCTCTCTCTCTCGCCACATCTATCTATGTCTGTCTGTCCGTCTTTCCCTCATCTCTCTCTCTCTCAACAGACATGTATGTAAACCAAAAGCAAAACAATAGCAATATGCACTTAAGCGAAACATGAACACACGTGCGTACATTCGATGCACTTAGGAGAAAACTGACGAATACTATACATGCTCATTATGAACTCTAATTTATTGAGTCGTGAGGCCATTTAGGTTGAACAAATCCATTCGTGTCTTGACAATACGGCTGAATTAGGGTCAGTTTCTGAACTTATGTTTTTGAAAGTCAAATAAGGTTCAATATATGCAGTTGTATGTTTAACTGTCGGTTATTCTTGAAATTAGGTTTAGTATACACACTTGCGAGTTTAATAGTAAGACCAAATAAAAGTTCAACAGGCCAGCTTGTTTAACAACAAATTAGGATAATTAAATCCACTTGTATATTAACAGTAATGTCAGGTTAGTTTCGATATATGCTCCCTTATGTGTTTATCAGTAATTTCAAATAAGGTTCAGTATGCCAACTTCTAAGTTCGACAATGAAAATTAGTTTCAAAATGCACACGTATGTGTTTATAAAAGTGGGGCCAAACCAGATTCAACATGCCCTCTGGTGTGTTTAAGGTCAAAAAAGGTTCAACATGCACATATGTTAAATAGTGTGACAAAATTAGAAACGCATTCTTATATATTGAGCCGTAGGATCCAAATTTGGTGTATTATACTCACCTGTATGTTTAGTAATAAGTTCAAATCAGATTCAGTACGCCAGCTTCTGTCTTTATTTGTTATTTGTAGTACATTTAGACTTTTCCAACCAACTTCACTTCTAATACAACAGTTCATAACAGATTGTCCACAAAAACCAAAGCGTTGGTACTTTGAACTGGGAAGTAAAGACGTCAGATTCCTTTGAACCAAGAACGGTTGACGAGTTAAGTCAAAGACCATTCGCCTGCCGTGAGAAGAACACGTTGAAGTCCGAAGGAAACAGTCATAGGTGATTCCACTGGGCAGTAGAAGGAGCACATTGTAGGGCGAGGGAACAGCCATAGCCCTGTCTTCTGGGGCATAGAGGTATAAAGGGAATTGTGAGGGGAACAGCCATAGCCCTGTCTTCTGGGCATTAGAGGTATACAGGGAATTGCGAGGGGCACAGTCATAGCCCTGTCTTCTGGGCATTAGAGGAATACAGGGAATGGCGAGGGGCACAGTCATAGCCCTGTCTTCTGGGCATTAGAGAAATACAGGGAATGGCGAGGGGCACAGTCATAGCCCTGTCTACTGGGCATCAGAGGAATACTGGGAATTGCGAGGGGGATAGTCATAGACCTGTTTTCTGGGCATCAGAGGAATACAGGGAATTGCGAGGGGAACAATCATAGACTTACCTTCTGGGCATTAGAGGAAACACAGGGAATGGCGAGGGAAACAGTCATAGACCTGTGCTCTGGGCATTAGAGGGATACAGTAAATGGGATTGAGAACAGTCATAGACCTGTCCTCTGGGAATTAGAGGGATACAGTAGATGGGAATGAGAACGGTCATAGACCTGTCCCTCCTGGGGGAATTAGAGGGATACGGTGGATGGGATCTTTCGATCAAGCAAAACCAGAATACAATTTTAAATCACCCCCCACCCCCACCCTACCCACCATCCCCAGGCAAAATAAATAAAACTGATTTTTTTTCTCTTTTCTAATCGCGCCTCACTTCTTTTGGCGCGAGGGGTTAATATTTTCTCTTTTGTTGGCCAACGTCGACGAAGATGGAAAATGATAAACTATCATTTAAACCTATGATCTGTTATATAATCTTGACATTAACGTAACAAAAAACTTGGGCTGCAAATTTTCGAAAATGAGTCTATTCTTACGGTTTTGTTTCTGCATGGGATATCCACAGTGAAGAAGGTTTAAAAGTCTTTTGTCATTCAGTGTTTCAAAGGAACACTTGGGATCGCAAGTGGCAAGACCGGTATGATCAAATATAGTAATATACAGCAGTGAGCGGGTTGCTGAATGTAAGACAATAAAGTGTTGTATGGTGTATTGAAATAGTTATGAATGGCCATGCGCTCACAAAGCTTAGACTTGGGTACGTCAGACCTTGTCAGCCACTGCTAAAGATACTATGGGAAAGCTGTCATTTGTGTGTCATGTTGCTGAGGAAGATGCCATTTCTGTCACTTTGTTGTCCTACTGTTATTCAAGTTCTGAGGATAAAAGTTTTTCAGCTTAGATATTATTGTAATTAGCCACGTCACATTCAATTCAATATACTTATGGCCTTCAAAAGTAAGAGAGAGAGAGAGAGAGAGAGAGAGAGAGAGAGAGAGAGAGAGAGAGAGAGAGAGAGTCCTGCATTAGACAAAACAATGTTTTAAATCGTCTGTGAACTGCCGAGACTGTAAAGAAATCTGTTGTTGTCTGGCAAATTACCGATTCTGTTTAATCGTACAAAAACATGTATGTGGAATAGTACGACTATCCCCTTCAGGTAGGGGTCTAGGCCTAGAACTGAATGAAACAGTCTGCACACACACACACACACACTCTCTCTCTCTCTCTCTCTCTCTCTCTCTCTCTTACACACACACACACACACACACACACACACACACTCTCTCTCTCTCTCTCTCTCTCTCTCTCTCTCTTTCACACACACGCACGCACGCACGCACGCACGCACGAACAAAACACACACACACACACACACACACAAACACACAAAACGAACAAAACTAATGTTATGATTTAATAAGCACAAACTTAGGTCAATAAGGACAGCCCCGTTTATGCCGCTTATGCAGCCTCCCCTCCCCTTCTCTCCCCCCCCCCCCCCCCTTCCCCCCCCCCCACCCCCACCACCACCCCCATCCCCTGTCAAACGCACTTGCGAGTGCACGCGCGTGCTCCTTTAGACACGCGAGCATATTTACATCAATTCTCAGCTGCACATTTATAGAACATTAATCACAATATCATAACAAAATCAGAATCACCACCAATGTTACTGCCGAGTTATAGAAACAAGTATAATGTCTAGCGAATATGCCTACACCGCCTGTACATTTTGTTGCATGTGAAAAAAAAAATACAAAAAGCATGCAAACATACTACGCTTTAAAAAAAAAAATGTACCAGGAATTATCCAAATATTCAACACAAACAGGTAAACGATCAAAATACAAAAACAAACAAGAAGATATTAACAAAACAAGAGAGATGTGTGGAGAAAATAATATTTTCTTGATCCCCAAAATGCACAGCATCAAGGAAATAGGGCTAAATAGGTACCCCCGGTGCAAATGAACGGAAATATTTCAATGACCACTTGACCACCGAAACCAAAAAAGCCCGGGAATTGCCAGTACAAGTTCTACACACACACACACACACACACACACACACACACACACACAGTCCCAAAATTGCCAGAATGAAATATACTCACGCATAATAAGAAAAAAAATCAACCGATCACCCAACAAACAAAAAAAAAAAAAAAAGCAAAACGAACAACAACAACAAGAAGAACAACCAGACAAAAACAGCAACAAAAACCAGAGTAAAAACAGAAAAAATCAACAACAACAAACATTATTGGAAGAGTTTTCAAGACTTTAGTAATCTCATAGGAGGCCAGTAACAGCAAAATAATCTCGAATGTCAGTAAGAAAAACTAAGTATCTTGAGACCTTTTCCTCCATAGAAGATGAAAATTAACAATATTCATTTGAAAGAGACCTCGTGGTCAAAACGAACAATAGTTACCGTGAGAGGGAAAACAGTGATTTTGTTTTGAAATCTAAAGTGAAGAGGGAAAAAATATGATCAGTAAGCAGCACATTTGTGAAGCTTGGTCTAAAATACATGTCCCTGTTCCACCATGGCAGTTCAAGTTAACTTTTTGTATTTTTTACATTTTTTTTTTTGTCTTAAAAACGCAAGCAGAAGCTGTGTTCAGGTTCCAAGACCTTAAAACTGTTAATGTGTGTTTCCAGAGAAAATTTTTTTAAAACAGAACGCTAACATGGATGGACATAAATTTGAATAACGTACACATATATATCCCATGTGCACGCACACACAAGCACGCACGCACGCACGCATGCACGCACACACACACGAATCGTGCTTGCATGTGCACACTTACAACACAATGTGCGCAGCATTTGAAAAATTTATCTCGAGTAAAAGTGTAATGAGATTGAACAGCAGTCAGTGCATGAAAAGCAAATGGAGTAAGAGAATTCCAAGTTCTTTCGGTACTGTTCACCAGTAAGTCTTTGTGGAGTGTAAATGTCCACATTCCTCAAAACGTTTCTTTGCGAAAGAGATAAATTGCTCTGCCTTTGCCATTGGTGTGTTGCCCTCACTGTTTGACAATGGGTGCATGTTGTTGTGCGGTTGTATGCAGTGTAGCCAGCACTGACCACTGGACGATTACCAGGTCACAGTACAGGTCAGTACATCAAGTGGTTTGTCTAGTTTATTACAAACTCATGTTATCATCCTTGAATGACTATATGCATCTAAAGAGAATACATCGACTGGTCCGTCTTGTTTATTACAAGCTCATATTTTTCCTGTGTGATTGTACACACAGCAAGAGAGACATATCTGTCTATCTGTCTGTCTGTCTGTGTAATCATGTGAATGTTCGGTGGATGTTTGAACGGTAGAGGAGATTAGGTAAGTGTGCATATTGGATGTGTTCGTTGCGCCGTCAGTGTATTGAAAAGCGCAGTGGACCTAATGCACTGTAGTAGTTCTCATGCACGCGGGCGAAAGGCGCGCAGAACAGGTGCAGTGCTTTGGTCCTGTCCTGTCTGTCTGTCTGTCTGTCTGACAGCTGATCTGCAGAACTTTCATCAAGATGGTTTGTAGGTCAGTATTTTCACCATTCGGTAGCCAGATTTCTAGAAGCAACACTAGCCAAAGAGTGCGGGAAACAATAGTGCAATATGTATAGGACGTGGTTTCTGGTGTGAAAGGAATGCCGTTAGTGGGCAGGGTTTCTGTCTCTCGGACGCTGTTTTCAGCATTTCTTCCAAGCCAAGTTCATTTTTTCTGTCCTCGGCAGTTGCACACTGTCTTCACGAGACACCTCCGAAAAGACTGGTTGTATGTCAGGTACAGCAACGGCAGCACGAACTGCGCACAGTGTGTAAAGACACGTGACAACGGTAACGAGCCAGTCAGGGACATTCTTGTACGGGTCATAGTTCAGCACATAGGCCACAGCCAGATAAGGCACCCACAAGATGACGTATGCACAAGTAACGATGACGTAGGTTTTCAACAGCACGTAATCCCTTTTCGCCAAGGAGTATACCTTCCGTGGGGTTCGCAGCTCCTCAGCGGTGACGTTGTCGACGTCGGAGTCAGAATCGGTGATGTATCCCTGATCGGTGAAGACCCTTGTTGCCGAGGGTAGGCTTGACGGCGCTCACCCCCACCTCTCGGAAACTTGTTGTGGAAGCGGGTCACTCTCTCTGCATAAGCCGGCCCCCGTACAGTAGGGGCTGGTCTCCAGGAGGATCTCCCCCGTGGGCGACGCCTTCCTCTTGGCTGACCACACCTTCCAGAAGGAGAGAAGGAAGCAGGGAAGAATAAACAGGAAGACGGGAAGGCCCGCTCGGATGCAGAGGTCAAAGTTGAGGATGGCGACACTGGATGTGAAATCCGTCACACACTGCATTTGCTGATTGGCCAGTTTGAACTCCAGCCAGCCGAAATGCGGGATGGCGTTCACCAGAACATCAAACACCCACAGTCCAATCAAAAGAAACAACACAACCCGAGGCACGAAAATAGTCACGTGACGCGAAGGCTTGACCAACCGCAGAGCTCGTTCTATAGCCAGCACGGTCAGCGTGTGAAAGTGTAACATATTCCACAACGACCAGAAATACGCATGCGCTTGACACACTTCCGCCGGCGGGGACCAATCAGCGATGGCAATGGCCACCGACGGGGCAGACCACGTGACCACAGCCAGCAAATCAACAACTGCCAGGTGGAAGAGAGGAATGAGGTGGGCACGGATGCGGAGTCTTCTGCGTTTGATGAAAACGAGGAGAGAGACGACGTTGACGAGGATCGAAAGGACACAGGCTATGAGCACCACCGCTCCTCCAACAGATAAACTGGCCATTTTTCTTTCTGTAACAAATAATATAATCATCATTACTATCACTGTCACAGACAACACTGTCATCTCCAGTATCGTTCTCATCATTGATTTGTTTTTTTGTAATATAACACCGTCACCTTTATTTCCGCTATCATCATCATCATCATCATCATCATTATCATCATCATTATCCTCAGCTTTCTCAACATTACCTTCATCATCATGAAAAGAGCTCTCTGTGCCACAAACAACGTAAATAATTGTTCCTATTGCTGTCATTATCACCACTATCCCATCTTCTAATCTAGTAATAAACATTGTTGTTTGTGTGCATGTAAACAGTTGCATGTAAACATAACAGAACAGAACAGAACGAAAGATGATAGCCAAGCAAAATAGAACAGACGAGAACAGCACCGGACAGAACAGAACGGCATAGAGCAAAACACAACAGAACAGCACCAAACAGAACAAAACAGCACAACACTGAACAGATCAGCAAAGCACAGAAGGAAGGGACAATATTAACAAAACGGAACGTCAAGAAACAGCATAGAGCAGCAAAGCATAGAACAACACAGCATAGAACAGCACAGCATAGAACAACACAGCATAGAACAATTTAATATAGAACAGCAAATCATAGAACAGCACAGCATAGAACAGCAAATCATAGAACGGCACAGCATAGAGCAGCAAAGCATAGAACAACACAGCATAGAACAGCACAGCATAGAACAGCACAGCATAGAACAGCACAGCATCGAGCAACACAGCAAAGAACAGCACAGCATAGAACAACGCAGCATAGAACAGCACAGCATGGAACAGCACAGCATAGAGCAGCACAGCATAGAACAGCACAGCATAGAACAACACAGCATAGCATAGAAGACACAGCATAGAACAGCACAGCATAGAACAGCACAGCATAGAACAGCGCAGCATAGAAGAACACAGCATAGCAACACACAGCAAAGAACAATACAGCATAGAACAACACAGAATAGAACAGTACAGCATAGAACAGCACAGCATAGAACAGCACAGCATAGAACAGCCCAGAACAGCGTGGACTACAGAAGCGGGATCCCTGCTCAAAATCTGAGAGAACTGGAAAGTGTTGCTCATGAGGATTGCAAGCGGTTGTCCAAGTAACAGACTCAGCGCCTGGTTCGGGGGGAGGGTGGGGGGGAGAGGATGAGGGGTGGGTGGAGAGGACAAGGGTGGGGGGAGAGGATGAGGGGTGGGGGGAGGGGTGGGTATGAGGTGAAGAGTGGAGGGTGTCATCCCAGCACACGGAAGAAACAGGCGTTGGTGACCTTCCTTTTCCGGTTCAGGAAGCCAGTGAATGCGACTCTTCAACCACCACATCGATGTCAGGCAATACAGTGTACTTTACAACTCTCACTTACCATGCGTAGCCTAAAAGTTGTCCGACAATAATGGCAATTTTCTGCCTAAAGATGTCACTTGGGTGGTTATGATAGTGCTAAATCATTGATCCTTGACACATCCTTCTTGGCTGCTATCTTATTCTTCATAAATGTGGTTGACAGCTTTTTTTTTCTAATTTCCTAAAGCAGGATTTGTGTGGGGTGTTAGTGTCTTCTACGTGCACACAGGCGCGCGGGTGTGTATGTATGTGTGTGTATAGGAGT
>JADBJO010004112.1:17500-20000 GCA_016801955.1 Conus betulinus | reverse complement strand
CCGGTTCTTCGCGCGTGATTTCATAGACCCAGGAACCCGCCTTTTGTTTGGCGGAAATTAGTCGGTTAGTTTTGCGTTGTTTTGTTTCGCTTAGTTTTGCTTTGTTTTGTTTTGTTTTGCTTAGTTTTGCTTTGTTATGCTTTGTTTTGTTTTCTCGTGCTTCACGTTCCCTCCAGTGCAGAGAAAACTGATTATTGACAATTAACAGCGATACTAGAAGGCTCCATACGCCGAAAAAAAAAGTTTCCTTTGTAGAGAAAAAAAAAAGAGAAAAAAAAAATGGTTTCATGAAGTTTCTTAGGATAAGCTAGTCGATGTGCGTTCCACATGCAGCCAGTGAAACGAATTTTAGAAGAATAAAAAGTAGGAAAAGAAAACTTACAATAATACCCTCTTGTTCAAAATTTGGTCAGTATTCCAACTTTAACCTCCCCAGCCCACATCAGCTGATAAGGCGAGGAAGATAACCATCCTATGGCAGAAGTGAGAGGGAGGATGAAAGGCCTTTCCACATGGCTTACAATAAAATCTAGGTCAGTGGGTCTATCACTGCACTGACACGCACAGCGCGGCTCTATATTTAGGCAGTTATAGCAAACATATGAGTTATGGACACCCAAGTGAACCGTCTGACTGTTGGCCAGGTGCTGTAGCAAGACAACAGTTATTTGGGAGCCACGACGCTTCATTTTCTTCACGTTCAGTGTCCACACCCAATAATCGTGAGACAGCAGGCGGGGAACCTATTTTCGCAAAATGAAGGGAGGGGACCTATCTAACTGACTCCACCAGAACTACAACACACGCTAAGATGGGCTAGCGAAAATGGCCGTTTTTAGGTCGGGTGAGAGCGGGATTCGAACTCTCAACACTGTGAACTTGATGCGGTACTGCGCCAGCGAGACAGTCGGGTCCCTTGTTATAGCACCGGCACACGTAGAAATTTTTATGCTTGACAGCTTGAGCCAGTCTTTCTCAATATTGGTCAAACGTGTCCGCAACTTGACGGCAGAGAGTTGTGATCAGAACTGCGATCTGTTCGGTTTGTCCTTTCCTATCTCTACTACAACGCTCAAAAATAGCTTCCAAGGATCTGGAATAGATAAACCAAACAGAGACTCTCTGAATTACCTCCCTTCCAAAATGGCTACTGTTTTCGCCGACGCCACTTCAGTCATAAATCTGATAAGACACAATAAATCTGTGAGCTCAAAACACACACAGAACAACTACACAATGAACTGCATGTGAAAGAATACAGTGAAAACACGCTCGACAGCTCAAAAACAATTGGGTAGAGAAATCTGGTAAAACCAATTTTATCAAACACAGATTTGAAAGATTCGTGTAGTGACAAATTTAGAAAGTCCCACGAGCGATAAAGGTGAGCCTACATGTATATCAGCGGGTTTGAAGATCAACGTATTAATAAGGCATCGTTGCCTTCCCTTCTGCTCTGACCACCGCCAAAGTTCACTTATAACCTTGCAATGAGTACAATTTCTCTGCTTTCAAATCGCTGGCGTTCGTGCTCCAGAGACAGTGTGTGAGTGCATAAAAGAAGGTGACAGGTGATGAATGCAGATTACTTCACAATGTGTCTTTCATGATGACTGGCTGACCATGTATGTGGGCTATGGTTTCCGCAATATTTGCTCAACACTGTTTCTTTCTTCTTTCAACGTCTACCGGGATCTATGCTATCTAAGCTATGATATCTATGGTTTGAGAGTGATTCTTTGTCGGTTTTTTTGGTTTTTTGTTGTTTTGTGTGTTTGTTTGTTGTTTTTTTCATACAGAGTGATTTTTTGTCTTCGAGAGTCATGGAACTTGGGCACGACTTTATTATAGCAGTTTCTGGAACTGTCATTTGTCCTGTCAACAACAACAGTAGCTACGGCAACAGCAGCAGCAATAACAGCATCAACAACAACAGCAAGAGTAGCAAAAGCAGCAGTAGCAACAAAAACAACAACAACAGCGACAACAGCAGCAACAACAACAATAACAACAGACAGAAAGGCAGACAGACCGACTTGATCGAAAACAATTCCACGCTTCACAGAAAGACACTTGTGTGAAGGTTAACGATGCGGCAGATCTTCCCATCACGCTAGCAGCATACATAGACAGACAGACAGACAGACAGACGGACAGACGGACAGACAGACAGGGACAGAGACAGAGAGAGAACAACAACAAAAAATCAGCAGTCATAACGGGGAAACAACTTTGCATGCCAACAGCATGGCCTGCGAGCTAAGATGTGCCACGTGTTCAGCTGTTTCCTTTATCAATCTTGTCACTTCTGGGGACTTCGTATGGTTATCATGGCTATACATTGACCCTACAAGCATCAACATAAGACCAGATTAAGACAAGTCACACGGCCGTAGGCCTGCCGAGTTATCTCACCAACAGACAGACAGACAGACACAAAGGTGCAAAACTAAGCCTGTTTCTGAAGTGCTCCCCAACACAAAGGGCAGCAATGCAAACA
>JADBJO010004112.1:5000-10000 GCA_016801955.1 Conus betulinus | reverse complement strand
AAATATTTGACAGTAAAACCAGTAATCTATTAAATAAAGACCAAACTGGCACGAGACATTAAAAGTAAACAAATGATATTTGAGATTACTCGTTCCTAGCCCACAGGACATCATATATGGGTTTTGGAAATCAATTTTCTTCGAAATTTGATAAGATTAACATACGAATAGCGACAACAATCTCGCTCACACCAAACATATAGAACAAGGTTCACAGAGACTGGTACACGAGCACATATACTGCAAACATAGATATTTAGAAAACATATGTTTATCAGCCATGGACTCTTTGCGACAGGGTATGTTGCTGTAATATTTGCAATGGCCTACCAAGGAAAGGCATAACTCATGCAGTGATACAACGTTCAGACCAGTATCTGGCATGATGGACAGTCCCATTCATACATGACACACACACACACACACACACACGCACGCACGCACGCACGCACGCACGCACGCACGCACGCACACACACACACACACACACACACACACACACACACACACACACACACACACACACACACACACACACACACACACACACACACACACACTGACTCTGACTGACCGAAACCATTTTATTGTCAGATTAACTCAAGATTGTACTGACCACACACACACACACACACACACACACACACACACACACACACACACACACACACACACACACACACACACACACACACACACACACACACACACACACACACACACACACACACACACACACACACACACACACACACACGTGCAGATAAGCACACATGAATGTCCAATCACAGACAAAGCAAAAACAACCTATTTGTCAAGGAGCAATCACAGCATGCTGCTTTACTGTAATATTTGCAATGGCGTGCCAGTGATAAGCCGTTGCAGATATTTGACAGTAAATCCATTCATCTTTGAAATAAAGACCAAATTAACACCAGTCATTAAAATGGAAAAAATGATAGTCTTCAACATTTGATACAACCGTTATAACAAAACGGTCAACAATCCCATTCACACCACACATACAGAACAAGGTTCGCACACACATGTACACTAGCACATATAATGCACACATCGATATGAAGAAAACATGCTTATCATGGACTCTTTAAAACGGGGTATGTTGCTGTCATATTTGCAATGGCGTACCAAGGATAGGCCATTGCAAAGATGAGACAGCAGCATAGCTCATATAGTGGCACAAAGATAACTAAAGTATCTGGCATTAAGGATAAGCAAATACAAATTGTCATTAGGACTAGTAACCAAAACCATCCATCTGAAAGAACAAGTCTCATTCATACCGAATACATGCTGATACACACACATCATCTACACCACCCACACACACCAACACCCCCCCCCCCCCCCCCCCCCCCCCCACACACACCACACACACACACATACATACGTCTGCACGTGCTGATTTACAGTCATGCACTTCCAAACACGGACCAAACAAAAACAAGCCTATTTGTTCGGGAGTAGTAACAGCATCTTGTTTTACTGTAATATTTGCAAAGGCGTATCAGTGATAGGCCCTTGCAAGATATTTGACAGTAAAACCAGTACTTTAAATAAAGACCAAACTGACACCAGACATTAAAAGTAAACAAACGCAATTTGAGATCACACATTCCTAGCCCACAGGACATCAGATACGTTTTGGAAATCAATTTTCTTCCAAATGTGAGAAGATTAACATAACAACAACAACAACAACATCTCGCTCACACCAAACATATAGAACAAGGTTCACAAAGACTGGTACACGGGCACATATACTGCACACTTTAGATATGAAGGAAACATGTTTATCACCCATGGACTCTTTACAACTGTTTACATCATCGATGCTCTTTAGTAGTAGATTACTACTACTACCGTTACAACTGCAACATATTTTTTTTCCTGCTTTTGATTGTTTCCGATTTGTTACATGCTGCTCTACCATTCATGTACAAAAGAAAGGGATAATGAATTGAAAAGGGTATGTTTGGTGACATTTATTTATGTACTTATGTGTGTGAAACTACTTTTCACCACACAAAAAAACCAACGTACACATTCAACAATAAATGAAAACACACACACACACACACACACACACACACACACACACACACACACACACACACATGTTACTAAGTATCAGAACTGATTGAAACAACAGCAATAATTTCTCTTTTAATACTACAAACCAACTACAAGTGCTGCTATTACGTTTTCCTTCAACTTGGTCTCCTTCTGCTACTACTACTTCTACTACTTTGTTCTCAGCTTTCAGACCATTCCGTCGTTTTGACCTTCACTGTTTATCAGTCGATGATGATCCCTGGACATACCCGTGGGAACAACGCAAAGTGTACGACCCTCTGGCCGAAATGCTCGAACTCAGCCAGTGTGTGGGTCGTGCACATTATGTCCCTAGCACAATAGGGGCTTTCCCAGCACAAACTGTCGCATGTTCCAAAGTGCGACACTTTGTGCAAATCTTCTCAACACAAAGTGTCCCACTGTTGCACAAAGTGTCGCATGCGACACTTTGTGCAGTTGCGACACTTTGTGCCGCAACACACGACCCTTTCTGTACTGTGATTCTCTTTGATTTTAGCAAGAGCAAGATGGACGACGAAAGAACGCGATTTGTGCCCTATCTTCATGAAACGAGTGATGAAAAGGCTGCTGTTCTCAAACAGCTTGCTGAAGGTCATTTCTTGCACTAATAAGTCATAACAAATCATAACAATCTTGTTATTGGCGACTTTATGGGCAGAAGGCATCAAAGTCCTTCTCGTATGGTCGCTGGCGACTTTATGGGCCGGCGACCGTACGGGCACCGATGTCCCTGCCCATATGGTCGCCGGCCGCCTCTCGTCTCTCTCTCTCTCTCTCTCTCTCTCTCTGTCCTCCTCCTCCTCCCCTCCTCCTCTGCCCTCTCTGTCTCTCTCTCTCCTCTGTCTCTCTCTCTCTCTCTCTCTCTCCTCCTCCTCCTCTCCCTCTCTCTCTCGGAATCTCCTCTGTCCTCCTCTCTGTCTCCTCTCTGTCCTACCGCCTCCTCCTCTCTCTCTCTCTCCTCCTCTCTCTCTCTCTCTCTCTCTCTCTCTCTCATCCTCTTTCCTCCTCTCTCCCTCTCTCTCCTCTGCCTTCAAACCTCCTCCTGCTCCTCCTCTCTCTCTCTCTCTCTCTCTCTCCTCCTCCTCCTCCTCTCTCCTCCCTCTCTTCTCTCCCTCCTCTCTCTCTCTCTCTCTCTCTCTCTCTCTCTCTCTCTCTCTGCATCAAACAAAACGTGTTCTTTGTGTCTAGTCCACTGGGGCAGATTAGGACGGGCGTGACATAGACTCCAGATGCGCGCAACACAAACTCACTCTCTCTCTCTCTCTCTCTCTCTCACACACAACACTCACACACACACACACACACACACACACACACACACACACACACACATGTGTATACACAAACACGCATACACACACATACAGAAAGAGAGAGAGAGAGAGAGGGGAGGGATGGAGGGAGACAGCAACAATCAGCTTATCGTTTGGGGAGGTCCCCTCTTGATCTATGGCATAGTGTGTAATAGTCAAACACCCATCCCCCCCCCCCCCCCCCCCCCCCCCCCCCCACCGTTCTCTCCCCACTACCTTCCATTCCGCCTCCAGTGAGTCCGCTTCTTTCCGTGCCAAGTCGATGTCACCTTCAACACAAAGGGAGATAAAATGTGGTTTTAAGGGCTAGAGATAATAAACACAAACAAAAAAGAAAGAAAGAAAAACAAAAACAAAAAGAGAGCAACACCCATTTTGCGCCGAATATGAGAAGTGGTAGTTCGTTCTTCCTGTTCATTGTCCAAAATCTTGCTTGTGTTTTGCCTGAAGATGACCCAAGAGGTCGAAATGCATCGTGTTTTGTCCTGTAATCTGTTTGTCTGTATTGTCTGGCGGAACTTTACACAGTTCGTTTTGTTTATTTTTAAGTTCAGATCGTGTTCAGCTAGAATGTTTCCCACGAACCAGATGCAGTCACGTTCTTTTTCATTAGTAGTCGAGGCCGCCTGAGTTCTCCCTGTCAGGGGCCATAATCACCCAGGTGGATGTGCTGAAACCTGTATGGTACAACTTGGTGATCAAAAGAACAGAACGTACAGATACACGCCTTCACAAGAATCATCCAATCGCCAGAGTTTACATTCACTCGGCGAATCCCCTCGCCCGACATACATATTTCAATGTTTCAATGTGCGTGAGAGAGAGAGAGAGAGAGAGAGAGAGAGAGAGAGAGAGAGACAGATAGACAGACCGACACAGAGACACGGAGAGAGACAGAGACAGAGAGGGAGGGGGTCTGGCTAATCGATCACTGATTTTACATCTAGACAGACAACAAAAAAAAAAGAAGAAGAAAGAAAGAAAGAAAAAAACGAAAGAAAGAAAAAGAATACAAAACAAAACAAAACCAGTCTCAGGCTCAGCTCTGTTGGCCGTTTTAGTATAATCACCTTAAACCTTATTTCAAACACACACAAAATGTCGTTAGCATAGCAAGGCCAAGATGTCAGAAGGGAAATCAGTTCAAATCGTGTTCTGCTTCATTCTGGTCGGTCTCTACACCCTAAACCTCTGTCCCCTCTCCTGATTAGTCGGCACACACACTACACACTTGGCAGGATGTTGTCAACAGCCCAGCCAGTTAGATGAAAAAAAAAAAAAACACCCCGAGGGTGTGGTGGAGGACCCAGCAGAGAGCACAGTCTTTACCCGCCTTTTGAGCAGCCCTGTACCACCCTTGGAGGCCCTCGCTGTGTTGACGATGGGTACAGGCACGCGCAGGATACTCCATTAAGATATCAAGGGACATAACTGCTCCTGAACAGAGGTAAATCGGACTACAGGATGCAACTCACAACATCCCCATGGCTGTACCAGCCCGTATTTCATGACTGCAGAGCCCACCCTCCAGTTGCCGAGCACACCCCACAGACCCAAACCACCCCTGCC
>JADBJO010004111.1:207500-210000 GCA_016801955.1 Conus betulinus | reverse complement strand
CGTCCTGAGGTGAGTGAAGACTGCCAGCTGATTCCCCGCACATACTCTTTTTTTTTTTTTGTTTCAGTTCTCGCAGGCTCGTCGCGCCCGTCGTGCACTACGTTGAGGTCGTTAAACTTGTACCAAAGTGGAAGTGGCGCGAGAGCGAGAGCGGAAAGAGAAGAGGGAGACCAGACGTAGAGGGGGGGAGAGGGCGAGGGGGTGTGAGAGTCTTTCGCGATTTGGAGATGCACCCGGGGGGGGGGGGGGAGGGGGGTATGGGTGAGGGAGGGGGGGAGAACAGACCGGGAGGGACAGAGCTGAGGGACAGAGAGACAAACAGAGACAGACAGACAGACAGAACGAGTGGGAAGACAAAGATAGATGGAAGAGATGGTTGGCGAAATGAAAGTTGAAGCGAGAGTGTGATGGAAGGTGGTGGCGGAAGGAGGATTGGTGGGGAGGGGGGGGGGGGGGGGGCGGGGGAGGATGGGAGGAGGGGGAGGGAGGGAATTTTGTGGACGTGATAGAGGGAGAAAACAGGAGCTGCTAGTGTGTCTATTGTGCTGTGATATGAAAGAGAAACCGAAGCTAGAGACACTATGCGAGAGAAGGATGAGAGAGGAGAGAGAGGACGAGAGAGAGAGAGAGGGACGAGAGGGGGGACGAGCGAAAGAGCAGAATCCCGGAGAAGAGGAGATGAGAGAGAGAGGAGAGAGAGAGAGAGCAGGTTGAGGACGAGAAGGAGGAGGAGGGAAGAAAAAAAAGGGGATGCACGAATGAGAGGGTTATAGGTACTATACGAAACCAGGACAAAATTACTAGTTGCTGTGATTTGTTTGCTTCCAGCCTGTCTGGCAAGTGTCAACGACAATCGATTTCAAAACACTAGTTTAGCTGATAATATTCCTTTTTTCTCAGTAAAAATCACATGAGTCCTAAACTGCAAAAATCTTTTTCTTTTTTCAAAACGTTTAGTGTTCAGTTGGTGAAATAACCAATGTTTGGAAAACCACTGCGAAAGTGCCAGTCATTTCAGATTATATCACCCAATATCTGCTTAGTAGATATTATAGTTTGGACGCACTAATCTCTCTCTTCTCTCTCTCTCTCTCTCATCTCTCTCTCTCTCTCTCTCTCTCACACACACACACACACACACACACAAACACAAACACACCACACACACACACACACACCACACACACACACACAAGGCGATCTGTGAAAAAAAAGTCCTTATATACAGCAGATAAGATAACAAAACATGTATACAGCAGTGGGAAAACACGTGACAGCTAAAATCAACTGATGACAGTTAAAAATCAGGTAGTAGTTTTCAGCTAAAAGGCACAGCAATAATAAACGATTTAGAGGTTCTTTCACACACACACACACACACACACCACACACACCACACACACACACACACACACACACACACACACAGAGAGAGAGAGAGAGAGAGAGAGGAGACATGGAGAGAGAGAGAGAGAGAGAGAGAGACCATTTAAGACTTGTCAACAACTTATAAGTAATAACTAACTTCTATCTCTCTGAACCAAAGGCAGGCCACACACGTAGGCCTACGCGCACCATGCGTGCACATGTTTACACTTCACAGCAATCCATGTCCTCTCTTTCAATTGACCATTACTGTTGTATTGTTTACGATGCAAGTTCATTCCGTCTGCTCCTGTACTCAAAATCGGCCTTTTTCATACCCGGTAATACGATTCCAATGTTTGTGGCAATAACTTTCCATCAGAAAATGTCTGTTTAATGAGCGTGTTCCGAAGACTTCACTGCATGACCAGTGCTGCTGAAAACGTTCTGCACGTTACTAGCTGGTTCATCACAGCTCGGCTGTGCAGGTACAGTGCTCATGCAGATGAACGCAATGTGCAGATACAGTATCCGCACAGGTGAACACAATGTACAGTTATGGCGCCCACCCAGGTGAACAGAATGTGCAGATATGGCGCCTACCCAGAAGCACGGAATGCACACATAAAGTGCCCATATAGATGAATAGAATGTACACATATGACGTCCACACAGATGAACAGAATCTACGTGTATGGCGTTCACACAGGTGAACAAATCTACATATATGGCGTCCACACAGGTGGACTAAAATCTACATATATGACGTCCACACAGATGAACATAATCTGCAAATATGGTGCCCACTTAGGTGTCTACAGAATTTACACATAAGGCGCTCACAAAGGTGAACATAAGGTGCAGATATAGCGCCCACACAGGTGAACACAAGGAGCAGATATACTCCCACACAGGTGAACACAAGGTGCAGATATAGCGCCCCCACAGGTGAACACAAGGTGCAGATATAGCTCCCACACAGGTGTACACAAGGTGCAGATATAGCGCCCACACAGGTGAACACAAGGTGCAGATATAGCTCCCACACAGGTGAAACACAATATGCAGGAATGGCGCTCGCACAGGTGAACACAATGTGCAGATATAGCTCCCACAGGTGACCACAATGTGCAGA
>JADBJO010004111.1:200000-202500 GCA_016801955.1 Conus betulinus | reverse complement strand
CCCTCTCTCTTGAAAAGTTGCTGGCGTTTTTTTTTTTGTTTTTTTGTTTTTTTTTTGTTTGTTTTTGACAGCGATTTGTCTTTCAGTTCAGCATTCTTTTCATTGTTTGGATAGTTCATTCACTTTTGAAGTCGCTTATCATTTATCAGCTTTCTTTTTCTTCATTGAGGACAAGATGTTTTAAAAAAAAAAAAAAAAAAAAAAAAAGCCTGCACAGTGCTTATTTCATTAAAAAACGAATCCGTTCCTTCATTTATTTCTCAATCCTTTCCTCGCTCTTTCTCTCTCACTCTCTCTTCTCCACTCCCCCCCCCCCCCCCCCCCCTCCCGCATTGCCTTACCTCCTGCCCTTGTTCCCCATTACCAGCAGGAATAGAGTAGCCGTTAAAATTACCTCCAACCCCCCCCCCCCCAATGTGTGGCGGCTTGGAGTCAGTCTGTTTACACCGTAGTCCCCTATCACGCCCCACCCCTCCTTCAAGTCAGGCGCTTGCTAGGCCGTTTTTCTGCTCACCCCAGGACCCACCCATCCAGCTCACACACAACAGCCAACCAAAAACAACAACAACAACAACAACAAAAAACCCACCAATGGGGGGGGGGGGGGGGGGGGGGCCACTGCTTCTGTGGGTGTTTTTGAAAAGAGGGGTTTGGGATGGGTGGGGGTGGGTGGTGGGGGAGCATCAGAAATAGGTTGAAAACTAGTTGAGCCACTCGAAAATGGATACTCTACAGACACCACAGATGCTGACTTTCGAGATTGAAAATCTCATTTCTAACCCACGCCGTCCTCTCTCGTCTGTCCGTCTCTCTCTCTCTCTCTCTCTTGAAAAGTTGCTGGCGTTTTTGTTTGTTTTTGTTTTTTTTCTGACAGCGATTTGTCTTTCAGTTCAGCATTCTTTTCACGTTTTGGATAGTTCATTCACTTTTCAAGTCACTTATTATTTATTATCTTTCTTTTTTTCTTCACTGAGGACAAGATGTTTTAAAAAAAAAAAAAAAAAAAAAAAAAAAGTCTGCACAGTGCTCATTTCATTAAAAACGATCCGTTCCTTCATTCATTCATTTCTCATTCCTTCTCTCTCTCTCTCTCTCTCTCTCCTCTCTCTCTCTCTCTACACACCCTCCCGCATTGCCTTACCCCCCTGCCCTTGTTCCCCATTACCAGAAGGTATAGAGTAGCCGTTAAAACTACCTCAACCCCCCCCCCCCCCCCCCCCCCCCCCCGTGGCGGCTTGCAGTCAGTCTGTTCATGCTGTTTACCTCCCTAGTCCCCTATCACGCTCCACCCCTCCTTTCAAGTCAGGCGCTTGCAGGACTGTTTTCACGCTCACCCGGGACCCACCCATCCAGTTGACACACATACACCAACCAGCCCCCCTCCCCTCCCCCCCCCCCCCCCCCACCCCACCCCCCCCCGGAAACGGATACATGCACTAGACTACACACCAGATTCTGACTTCCATTATTGGAAATATTATTTCTGACGAACCCCTATCCTCTCTGTCTGTCTGTCTTGTCTCTCTCGGTGTGTCTGTCTGTCTGTCTCTCACTCTCTCTCTCTCTCTTTCTCTCTCTCCTTCTCTCTCTATTTCTTCTTATTTCTATGGAAAACATTTAAACTCTGAGAAACAAGTCATGTCACAGAAGAAACAGTGCTGTGTACTGAGACCTGGTCTGTCCTTTACATTTTTGCTTTCTGATGTTGTTAGCATGTACCCCTTCATAAGGGGCCAAGGCCTGTACGTGATGAAATATCTGAATCTGTGTGTGTGTGTGTGTGTGTGTGTGTGTGTGTGTGTGTGTGTGTGTGTGTGTGTGTGTGTGTGTATGTCTGTCTGTCTCGCTCTCGCTCTCTCTCTCCTGTCCTGAAAAAATGCTGGCGTTACTTTTGGATCGTGATTTGTATTTCAGTTTACTATTTCTTTTCATTGTTTAGACTCATTCACTTTTGAAGTCGTTTTTTATCTCTTTTTTTTCCCCTCCTACACTGAGGGCAGATTAAAAAAAAAAAAAAAAAAAAAAAACCTGTACAATGTTTCTTCTGTTCCCTCGTTAAAAAAAAAAAAGAAAATTCGTTTGTTCGTTCATGTTCGTTCTCTCTCTCTCTCTCTCTCTCTCTCTCTCTCTCTCTCTCTCTCTGTGTCTCTCTCTCTCTCTCTCTCCCCCTGTCTCTTCCCACACACACACACACACTCACTCTCTCTCTCTCTCTCTCTCTCTCTCTCTCTCTCTCTCTCTCTCTCTCTCTTCTATTTGCACATCCGACGTCACCAGCCGAGTGGAAAGGTTCATTTGTCACGTGCTATCATCATTATCACTGGCTCTGCATAGCTCAGCTGTTGGGTTGTTGGCTAAATCCGGTCCACCCACTCTACATGCAGATCTATGTGTGTCACAGGATAAGCCTCCTTCACAAGGCTAAGCCTCAATCCTTGGCGTGTGTGTGTGTGTGTGTGTGTGTGTGTGTGTGTGTGTGTGTGTGTGTTGTGTTTGTTCG
>JADBJO010004111.1:187500-192500 GCA_016801955.1 Conus betulinus | reverse complement strand
CCATACACTTTCTGTGGCGAGAGTTGACCGAGGCTTATGCATTGCATGGTGCCTGTATACATGTACACTACGTAAGTCACCACCAGGAACACGTTCGGCAGATAAGCGCCGACAGTGTACACATTGCATATAGTCAACCCGTGCCCAGGCCCGGCTGGTGGCCTGGGATCAAAGGTGACACCGCCGGTCCTCCCCGCCCTCCGATGATTGATCACCCCCCACATGCACAACGACCGCCCCTCGCAGGGAGGGGGGCAGGCTGGAGGCGGAAGGGGAGGGAAAAAAGGTGTGTGTGTGTGTGTGTGTGTGTGTGTGTGTGTGTGTGTGTGTGTGTGTGTGTGTGTGGTGAATGTTGGAGTGAGAGAGAGAGAGAGACACACACACACACACACACACACACAAATGGTGACACACAGAGAGAGAGAGAGAGAGAGAGGGAGAGAGAGAGAGAGAGAAAGAAAGAGAGAGGGAGACAGAAAGAGACAGAGAGAGACAGAGAGGAAAGAGAGAGAGAGAGAGAGAGGGAGAGAGAGAGAGAGAGCAATTGTGTGTGTGTGTGTGTGTGTGTGTGTGTGTGTGTGTGTGTGTGTGTGTGTGTGTGTGTGTGAGAGAGAGAGAGAGAGAGAGAGAGAGAGAGAGAGAGAGAGAGAGAGAGAGAGAGAGAGAGAGAGAGAGAGAGAGAGTTAAAAAAAAAAACGAACAAAACAGGAATTCTTGTTCACCCTAAGAGGAAAAATGAATAATCACGAAGACATTTGTTTTCCTTTCACTTCTAGTCGTCAATGGAAAGTAAGGAAAATCCGTCGCAACTGTCACATGCTAAGAAAAAGAAAGTGTTGAAGCAGCCTAAACAAATCCAATGAAAACCAGATCAATTCACAAACCGAAACGCACAGGTACACAGTGGGATAAATAATGCATTATATTTGAATTTACATACCCTGGGCTGGGCTTTTAAAAGGGTGGAATGGGGTCGGGGACAATGCAGGAGGGAAAGGGGGAGTGGAGTTAAATAAAATAAAACAGTCATCTCTGTATTCCAACAGTTTCAGTGGGAAGAAAAGGATTGTGTGGGATGGGGGTGGGATAAGAGACATGTCGTTACTGTTATAAAATGAAAGGAAAACGAACAAAAGACAGGTTGAGGCTTTTGAAAACATTATGAACAAAAATTAATTGCTTCACCGACTGTAATCATTTTAGCCCTGAGTCGGTATAAAAAAAAAACAAAACAAAAAAAAAAAACACCACCAATGCCTTTCATATATATGCTTCTTTTCATTTGTTAGCAAAGACTTCTGAGGACAAGAAAAACAGAGAGGGTGAAAAAGGGTTTCCCTGGCGAAATCATCTATGATTCAAAAACCACCAGGTATTTTTCCCATTTACTGCAAACGCAATGCAAAATTTATTGATTTACACAATGTGAGTATCCACTACATTTTCACCGAAACCAAACACACTTCAGCACTTTAATTTTCGCCCAGTTTTATCAAACGGTTGCTTTCTCAAAATCTATAACAACTGATTTCATTGCGGGTTGTTGTTGCTGTTGTTGTGTTTCTTAAATAATACACAGATAATACAATATTTTCAAACTGTCTCCCTCGTACAGTCCACATTATAAAGACTGTCTGATCTTCATTAATGAATTTAGGAACGATGGACTAATCCTGTTTTGTTCTATGAAATATTTGGTTCCGATGTAGGTCTCCAATTTTATTCATATTCGCTTCTACTTTCTTTGAACTACATTCTTTTAACAACCGCCCAAACCTCAGCTGGATCCTGCCTACCTACCAACCTACCTACACACACACACACACACACACACACACACACACACACACACAAGAAGCGAGTTCTATGAACACATTTCAATGTACCCTGGGGAACTGGAATGAGCGGTTTGAAAGAAATGCCTCTGAAAGGATGAAGATAGATAGATGTCCGATGATGAAATAGTTATTTAAAAAAAAACCCAAAAACAGACAAACAACACACACGACAACGACCATGACAACAACAACGTTGTAAAATTCATTCCAGGAGGGTTCTGCTCTATGTTTTGTAATGTTTATTAGAACAGCAAACCCAAAGCGATTTTCTGTTCAAATGATTTAGCAGAACCCCCTTTGCTCCTTCCACCGTCCGTCTCTCGATATGCGGCGCGTGCGTGCGTGCGTGCATGCGCGCGCGTGTGTGTGTGCGTGTGTATGTGTGTGTGTGTGTGGGGGGGGGGGGGGGGGGGGGGGGGCGTGTGCGCGTGTGCGTGTGTGTATGTGTGTGTCTCTCTCTGTCTGTGTGAAACTCTGGATATGTGTGTGTGTGTGTGTGTGTGTGTGTGTGTGTGTGTGTGTGTGTGTGTGTGTGTGTGTGTGTGTGTGTGCATGTGTGTGTGTGTGTGTGTGTGTGTGTGTGTGTGTGTGTGTGTGTGTGTGTGACACACAAAGAGAGAGAGAGAGAGAGAGAGAGTGTGTGGTGTGTGTGTGTGTGTGTGTGTGTGTGTGTGTGTGTGTGTGTGTGTGTGTGTGTGTGTGTGAGAGAGAGAGAGAGAGAGAGAGAGAGAGAGAGAGAGAGGAGAGAGAGAGAGAGAGAGATGGTGGACATCATAATATATGCAGTCTCTGCTTTGTTCTCCCCTCCCAGCCTTTGCAGAATTCGCTTCGTTTACTTTGCATTGAAAGTGTTATCATTATGAATTTTTGTGTGTAGAAGTCCACACACACACACACACACACGCGCGCGCGCGCGCGCGCGCGCGCGCACGCACACACACACACAGAGAAAGATATATATATATATTATATATATATATATAGAGAGAGAGAGAGAGAGAGAGAGAGAGAGAGAGAGAGAGATTGTTCCGTATAGCGTGACTGTAGCTTAGACTTAGAGTCTGTTCGACTTAACAATGTGAACACCAAATGTTACTTAACAGTTCATTATTTCACAATTAATGTGCTCTGTCTCTCCTTTCGTATTCGTTCTGACGGATAACGGTAACGATAAAATGTAATGAGTCCGTTTAGCAATTATCACGATAAATAAATGAACTGACAAAAAAGCCGAATGGAAGCCCCTCAAATTAATCTGGGATCTCAGGTCTCGTACCATTCGCAGAATGTACTTGAAGAAATCCGACAACAAAAACAAATGAATTTGATTTTTTTTTTTTTTTTTTAAAATTTGCAGGCGTTGCTTCCCAAACAAACAGTTTTACACACACACAACAGTCCTCGTCCAGCCAATACTGCGCCAAAGATGAGCCAGGACGTGAGTGACGGACAAGGCGATGAGGCGGGAGGTAGACAATGAGGGGGGCGGGGGGGGGGGGGGGGGGGGGGGGGGCAGAATGAGGATTTGATTAGCCCTAAACTGAGGTCTTGGGCCTTGCTGTCACGTGGTTTTTTCCGCCGCATACGATAACCTGTGGATAACTTGTAGCTTGTGTTCTGGTCAACATGGGAGCTTGCAGAGCGTGCTGCTGGTTAGTTCTAGTAGTGATGAGCGATGGAAAAAAAATGTGTATGTGGGGAAGGTGGGGGGGGGGGGGGGGGGGGGGGGGGGGGGAGGGGGGGGGTGTTGAGGCTAACAATTAAGGAGGGAGTGAGAGGCTAGAGGAGGGAGGCGGAGAGAGGTTGGCGGCTGGGGGAGGCTGAGGGATGGGGGGAGGGGGGGGAGGGGGGGGGGGGAGGGGGAGGGGGGGGGGATGACGGAACTTATTAAAAGAAGAGAACGACAGTGATGCTGGGGGGTTCAGGTTCGTACGTCACGTAGGAACGATCAGAGAGCGATATTTAATCCAGTGCAAGTGTGCGAAATTATCAAGCTTACAACATCTTGATGATGGGTTTTACAAATTGTACAGAGTTTGAAATTACTGAACTTGTTGCTATTCTTGATTGTTGGTTTTTTACGAACTGTATAGAGTGTGAAATTATCAAACTGTAATTTTTTTTTATTATGGGTTCTACAAATTCTACAGTCAGAAATTACTAAACTTGTAGCTATTCTTGATTGTTGGTTTTACGAACTGTATGGAGTGTGAAATTATCAAACCTGTTTTTTTTTTTTTTTTTTTATTATGGGTTTTACAAACTGTACATAACATTGTAACTAGTAATTCCAGCCGCCCCGGCGAAGCGGTCAGCGTCGCGGACGACGCGTCGCGGCTGGGAGATCGTGGGTTCGATTCCCATCAGAGCCATTCCTTTGTGGGATTTTTCTGCACCGACTGGCTCCTACCTGGATTTGAGTTTGAAATGGGTGCAACCGGGAAGACTAAGACCCCTTCCGCCGAATTTCATCGTCTTAAGGGATACGCCTGTGAGAAGGCTGATCCAATTTCCTAACCAACACTGCAGCTGCCTGTATCTCTCCAGCCTGGCTGACAATCCGGGAAGTGAAAGTAAGCGCACACACAGCACAGCCTTGTCATGCAATCTCTGACGAGAATGAAAATCCGTAGCATCATCATCATCATCTTTGTCTTCACTGTTCTGCATCTTAAAAAAATAAATAAATAAAAAAATAAAAAAGGGCAGGTTCTGTCGTCTTTCATGCCCTCCTCAACTCATTTTCGATTTTGCTCTCCACGTCTATGCCCTCGGTAAAGATGCTGTGTGGGTCGCCTATACTGGCACATTCATGGAGACTGTCGTTGGACGGACGTGTTGGCACCCTACGGATTAAGAGCTCACTCATGCTGGCTCCGCGACTATTCAATTATTGCAGTCAGTAGGGGACTCAGTAAGTGGAGTCCTGTGTATGCTGGATCAGAACGGGTACCACTTCTTCTTCTTCTTCTTCTTCTTCTTCTTCAGCGTTCCAGTATCTGGTAGCGTGTGAATTCGTTTTACCCTGTTGGGATACTCACACTGTACTCGAAAGTACAGTCAGCTCACTCCGACTTCGTTGAGTGCAGAAATTTGTGGAAAGAGGTTGTGGGGAAAAAAAAAGATAGATAAAAGATATGGTCGACAGAAAGGACAGTAGAC
>JADBJO010004111.1:172500-182500 GCA_016801955.1 Conus betulinus | reverse complement strand
CAGCTGACCGCTCAGTAGGTGTGCAGCACCAAAGTTCATCCACAGTGGAACCCCTCACTAACCACCTCCCAACCACCGCTATTAGCTGGGTCTTTACAGGTTCATATTGACACTGGAACCCCTCACGAACCACCTCCAACCACCGCTATTACCTGGGTCTTTACAGGTTCATATTGACACTGGAACCCCTCACTAACCACCTCCAACCACCGCTTTTAGTTGGGTCTTTACAGGTTCATATTGATACTGGAACCCCTCACTAACCACCTCCAACCACTGCTATTAGGTGGGTCTTTACAGGCTCATATTGACACTGGAACCCCTCACTAACTACCTCCAATCACTGCTATTACTAGCTGGATCTTTACAGGTTCATCTACAGTGGAACCCTTCACTAACCACCTCTAATCACCACTATCAGCTGGGTCTTTACTGGTTCATCCATAACCTGTACATGTGGGTCTTTACAGGTTCATTTACAGTGGGACCCTTCACCAACCACCTCCAACAACCCGTAACATGTGAGTCGCTGCAAATCTACCTACAGTGGGCCCTTCACTTAGCACATCTAATAACCCATGATAAGTGGGTCTTTACAGGTACACTTACAATGGAACACTTCAGTTACCACCTCCAATAACCCTTAACAAGTGAGTCTTTACAGGCTGACTTACAGTGGAAAACTTCTGTTACGACCTCCAATAACCCAAGTGAGTCTAAGTCTTTGCAGATTCACCTAGAAATGACTGATTTAAGGACCTGATTTAAAAAAAAAATATTTTCAAAAGTTGATATTAATTTATGACCGCACTCAAAAAAGTGTCCAATTTCATTTTTTCTTTTTAAATGCATAGTTGTATTTCTGTTACAAAGAATATCTTACAAACATATAACACTTGATGCAGATTTGAATTCTGAGACTTTGTCTGCATAGATGACTTTCACAATCCTTTGAAGAAGACCCAGTGCTTTGTAGGATCTTCCACATATCTTCACATCATATTCCATTATCTATGTACGAGATCAAAGTTGCTAAAAAAAAAAAAAAAAATCTGCAGTACTGCATCTCTCATCCAACAAGAAATGTGGACAGTGAAGCAATCAATGTATCCATAACTGATTCACAACACATGAAATTTTTGTTGTTCATTTTCTCACTTCTCCTGGGACAATATGTAATGATGTACCGAGGCCTCAGTCTCCTGACTTGGTACGATTCATTCAATCTTAAAATGTCCGATTGTGTTCCCACCTTGTCGTGTCACTTCTCAAACTTTGCCCTGGCAGACAAGTGACCTATTCAGATCCCATGTCTCACAGATAACACATCAGATAATTTACACAAAATCAGTTAGTGACGGCGAAACAGCAGCTGAAGCGTTTGCATAATAAATAATGTTGAAGTGTTTGAATAATAAATAACATTAAAGTGGTCATATTTCCTCAGCTATCGAGAACTTCTACCCCCCACCCTCCCTCCTCCCCCCCCCCCCCATTAATATGTCAGGTAAAGAACTGCGTCACTTTTATCTCTACTTTTGCACAATGGTAGAGTCAGTCAGCAATGGAAAATTGATGACACCTACAAAAAAAAAAAAAAAACAGAACGGCCGGACAGTACTTGACAAAAACTTTAAAAAAAAAAAAAAAAAAAAAAAAATAAGATTGGCCTGATAAAGGCAAACAAAATTTAGCGACTTCTGTATTTAGAGTAAATAATTAGACAGAAGTGTGCAAGTAACAGTAAAACCAAGGACCATAATTCAGCTCTACCTTCAAGTGCCAGACCACAACAAACCGAACGTCGCAAAACAGACCCCCAGGGCATCACTTTTTCAAGAAAACCTCTTCACCCATGGATGGCCTACAAAGGTGGGATGTTCTGCATCAAAGAAAATCAGAATAAATGACTCTTTCACAAAAGGTGGTGATACTTTCTAACGAAGTGCACTAGATGACCACACAATGCCTGCTGATCTTCTCCCGTCACACGTTCCCCAGTTCCATGACTCCAAGGCGACTAAGCATGCGATGGTCACACACCACAAAGAGAAAAAAACTCCAAAACATGCTGTCAGAGCCGTCCACTGGTTTATCAAGGTGAACATCTGTGTGGTGAAATTCCTAATACTGACGGGTCTTTTGTTAAGTTTCTAACATTTGAATATTTCCTTTCACTTTCACAGTAAAGAAAATGGAGTTGCTTTGATCAGTATTTGATCTCACGATTTACTACAACGGCAGGACAGAACAGAAACAAACAAGAGAAAAAGAAAGTATGTGCTATTATTGCAGGAAAGAGGTGAACAGAGACACAGACAGACAGACGGACAGACAGAGGGAGGATGAAACATTGAACACGCCAAGATTTTCAACGAAAGAAAGTGAACACAGTCCAAAACAATCCTGCGTAGATTTGTTACAAGATAAGCCAAATCTGAATTGATGCCTGTCACTTGCTCTTGTTTAAGCTCTACTACTGCCTGAATGCTCTGGGTTTAAACTGTCTTCAGTTCTTTCCCTTGAATTTCGATCACCAGTGATCAACAGTTTTCTTCCTGGAATTATGGTATTTAAAGCAACATTTTTGTTATCTGAAGAACTGTATCGCCTACAAAACCCGAAATAGACACATTCACCACAAAAATATCATTATTTTAGAATAATGCGCAGAATGTTACGAAAAAGTACAAAAAATTCATGCAAAATGCAAAAATCTTTAAAAATTGTTGTATGAGAGTTAACCAATGATCAATTGCCTGTCATCAGGTTTGTTTTCTTTTCTTACTAAAATTAAAACTTTCACTGTGATCTGGTCATTAAGTCACGACTTACTTTTAAACCTTTCATTGAATCACAGATCAATGCAAAATCACAGCTTGTGATGCATATATTTAGACATAACCTGAACAGGTCCAGCATGCAACTGCACACACTGATAACATAAAGTCACTTGCAGATCTGTGACAGTACTTGCAGAAAGCTCTGCAAAATCTTAACGCTAATACTGTGCCTGACTGTAAAATCCATCAAACCTGCAGTTCGGATTTCTTAGTATTCACCACTACAATGTCCAACTATTCTATTGCATTTCTATGAGGCAGAGCATCCCGAACTGTTGATTTCTCCACTTCAGGGCAATTTGTCCCCTAACTTTTTCATCCCCCCGTGCATCACTGAACATGTCGTGTATAGAAAGCATACACTGGCGTGCAGCATTAGGTCAGTGGACTTTTTTTTTTTTTCCCCACCCTGTACATGGATGAATATGTGTGTTCATGTGAAAAAAAAATAATATTCTGGATATAAGATGACAAAAAAACCAAAACCTGCCTTCCTAATAATTGTCAGAAACGATAGTATCTTGACTGTTTATACAGCGTTTTTTTTTTTGTTTTGTTTGGTTGGTTGGTTGTTTCTCTGTCTCTTTATCTAATTTTAACTCAAAGTTTCAATGTCACATAATGAAATTCACGATGAAATGTTACGGATCTATGCACATTTAGATATTCATGGGTCTAATATCTGCCTCATGTTGTCAACTTTCACTACAACAATCATTGCAATGCTTATGTCTGAAGAAGATGCGTAATGTTTTTACTATGATGATTACATTTTGAAGCATTCTCAGGTTCTGCATTTTTGCAAAGACACTTGGCTCAGTTGATTACAAATTATATGAAACAGCATGTGATTCCCTCACCAATTCAATCAAACAGGCTGATAAACTTCATTTATTTCCACTCAAAATGAATGCCAGTTCATGAATCCCAGGCATTAGCTGCCATCATTAGTTTGATGAGAATAAAGCTAGTGCCCTGAAGTTGTGGACATGGCTTCATTCTTTACACCAACGAAAGCAAAAATATCAATGACTCCTGAAACGGATAAGCATGATGAAGTTGTTTTTCATTTGTTGCTGTAAGTGTCAGTGGCAGCGGTGCTGCATATTGATATAAAGTAAAAATGCATCGATCATACACACACACACACACACACACACACACACACACACAACACACACACACACACACACACACACAAATGCACTCGTACACATGAACGCTGCTCACACACACACACACACACACATGCACACACACACACACACACACACACACCCATCCCCATACTACCACCACCATCCACCTCACCATTATACCTTTGATCCATGTTTCTCTCTCAATGTAAAAGCTTAAGTCCACTACTCTCCTCAGCCCTCCCCCTCCTCCCTCCATCTCCCTTTCCATCTCCTAAGTTTCACTTTCAGCCATCTCGCACAAATTATAATAAGCACAGTCTTGCGGAAGAGCCGCTGAGCCGACTCTGCCGCGCTGGCCACTGGCCGCCTTTTTCGGTCCAGTCCAGTCTGACCACAATGTCATCTCCCACAGCACAGCAGTTCTGCTAATTAATTCTGGCTAATTACTTCAGTTTCAAAACTGCTCATGCGACTGTGAGAAGAGTTCACTTCTGGCTTGAGTTAGGAACCAAAGGTCATTATATACTAAATTTTAGGCTGATGCACACAGCAATGTTTGACGTCCTGTTGATACAACCCAATACCACCCGCCCCCTTTCCACTAACTCTAGACAGAAAAAAATGACAGCAGATATGCATACATGCACTGATGAAAATTGGAACAGACATACAACTTTTCACAGAAAGTGTGTTGAACCAGGATCTTTATGTTGTTGACGTTTTCCTAACAGCAGTTCCGTGGGCTGTGCCAGCGTACAGCTGGCAGTCTAAAAAAAAAATCATAATTCATATCCTGTTTTCCCTTTCAACCTTCAGTGGGATGTCATCATGTTTCACATGTAGGTCCTAGTTCATGGAAAAAAAAAGGGCTTTTTTGATTGTCATACGGATGGCATTTTGTAAGCTTAGAACAAAGAACCTAGGACACTGATTTACTTATCAGGTAGTAAATAGCTAGCGCAATGACTTAAAAAAAAAAAACAACTTTTCTACAACACTTCTGTACTATGTAAAACATGTACACAATAACATACTGAGTGCAAAGTTCCTGTTTACCCTTTTCTATTGATACATCTATCCATCTATATCTACATTATAAAACAACAGGCTGTGATTAAAAAAAATCTAAGTAAGTATCTATCAATCTATAAATTTATGTATCTATCTAATCTCTGTACTTAGTACACGTAAACATGTATGTACATAGACAGACAGATAGATAGATAAACAGATAGACAGATAGACAGATAGACAGATAGACAGATAGATAGATAGATAGATAGATAGATAGATAGATAGATAGATATGTACATAGACAGACAGATAGATAAACAGATAGACAGATAGATAGATAGAGATAGATAGGTAGATAGAGGGATATATATACACAGATGGATTGATATTGGCTATCATGTTCGTATTAACAGACATGAGATAACAAAATAAACATTTACACCTCAGTAAGGGAGTGAATTTGTTAAGGAGCATCCACCTGCGGAAAAAAACCTGCAGCACGTAGGCTTTGTGTCATGCTGAAGTCATCTCGACTCTTGACCACTGAGATCACAGTACCTATTTCTGTATATATCTTTTTCAAAAATTAAATAATTCTTTATTCTACACTTTCAGGAAAAGTTTGCATCTCATTACTGATTGACTTTGAAAGTTCAACATACTGTTACCTCAAACAGATGTGTTACCAAGCACCACCATCATGATCATGCATCTAGATCTGTCCATATAGCTCAGTCAGTACAAGTTTTCCTTTAAACTATTCATTCTGCTTGGCCTGCCTTCCTTCCCTCTTTGACTCTTCCCCTGTGTGCGGTACCTGTGGAGCTAGTCTTTCCCAGTACATGTGCACTGTTCATAGAACTTGCACCTTTCCACCATCTCTGGTTGCAAAACCGTTGCCATCGTGACATGTTCAGCAATTTGCTGATTTTTTTTTTTTTTTTTATTTCTATATATATATAAGACTTGTGACGTCCTTTGATAATATGCCCTTTTCAGTAGATAAATTCAATTCTAATACCTAAAAATCCAGTTTTGGATACTAAAAAAAAAAAAAAAAAAAAAAAAAAAACAGAGAGAGAAATGTGTAGCTGGGAATGTGACAGTGATGCCCAGAGCTGGGCATGGAGCATAATGCTGGCACTCGTACCTGGGCAGTGTGTAGGGGGAAAGGTGAACAGTCAAATCTAACACTTTCTGAAGGAATCAATGCACCGACACACATATATATACTCTCTCTCTCTTTCTCTCTGTCTGTCTGTCTCTCTCTCTCCACATTAATATCACTGATACACTTCATACATAAAACAAACACGCACAAAAGCATCACACACTGTAATACTCACAAACAGCTTGGAGTGACCCATGCCATAGAAGGTAAAGGTCCAGTTCAGCTCGATCCTCCCTGAACCCCCGTCATCTAATTTCTTGGTCTTGCTATCCCCATGCTCCCACCCAAATGAATACAGCGACATGGCGGGTGACAGTAGTGTGCACTAAACAGCAACAGAATGAAGAGGAAGCTGAGGTGAATTCTGGCACAGCGTTGCTGTTGTGGGGCTGACAGAACGAAGGGTCTTTGCCTTGGGAAGGGCTGTGGGGTCGCAGAAAGCACTCGGCAAAACGACGTCACTGAAGCATCCACATACATCATAAGGTTGCACCTTCAGAAACGGCTGTGCCGTCAAGGTGAAAGAGGTGGTCTGCGCCGCAGACGAAGATGCAACTGTCGTCTTCGTCGTTTCTGATTCTTCAGCAAAGAGGAGAACAGTGGCCGAACCAAAAGTGGTGAATGTGTTGTGAGACGTGTTGGCAGCATAGTCCAAGCAAAGCGATGCGGTTGCTGTAGATGGTGTTGGTGCGGAGTCGTTGTGAGGGCCGTAGCTGAGGTGGTGCAGGAGCGGAGGGTGACAGGCGGAGTCAGGTGAACTCATGACGGCAGCTGAAGCTGGATACCCAGTGTCCTCCCTTGCTGACCTCTGCTGGTGTCCCAACAGACTCAACTTCACACACATTTCAAGTCAACAATATCAAACGCCCCACCATGACCGCTGCTTATCGGGTTGTTTTGGAGAGAAGGAACGGTGATGATGACTATAGTGGGGGGTCTTCTCACCCAAGTCACCGCCAAGAACTTCTGTCTCAGCATTCCCCCCAACACAATTCAGTGGGGATGGGAAGTGCCTCACATGATGATGATGTGCTGCTAACCAAGTGTTAGAATATAGCACTCTGGGACCTCCTCAGTGACTTTTAAATCTGTGTTGGTCTGTGATACCAGTCTTCCTCCCTCCTTTCAGTAGCATGACCTTGATATGGAATGGTGTGTACACTGCTATTGTTGGTCTGTCTCCTAACCATCAAGCCTGGAACACACACACACACACCACACACACACACACACACACACACACACACACTTATCTAGTGACAGTACCAAATGCTCAACATTACAGTTGATGGAATAAAAAATTCAGAATGTCGGCGGCTACAATCATTACACGCAAGCAACCAAGAAGAATCTCGACACACCCGCGCCACACCTCTATTACACGCGTGTTCACGGTTTCATCCCCTCGCACTTTTTCACACCCTTTTCTGCGCCGCTTCTAAGCAGACGACAGCTACGCGCGATCCCGTTATCTTGAACATTAACCAAACGTTCTGAACACTTTTCTTTTTCTTAGCGCCTATCACTTTTTTTTTCTTTCAAATTACATTTCAAACGAACTGGCGTCTTAGCTAGCACTGGAAAGTTTCGTAACTTGAAAATCTTTAGCCTATAATTGATATAACGCTCAAATAGTTCACAATCACAATTCCTTTTGATCGACCCGAAACTTTTCAAACAACACTTCGCATCATAAGCAGCACAATCCAGTCAACGGGACCAACCTTATGCCACAAGAAAACGTTATCCTCTCCCTCCAAGAGAAAGTTCGAACACTACCTTTCATCCTGTCTTCGGCACCTCCGGTCCGGATCTCGCTTGGAGTAAAAGTGGAACACGATCCTAAGTAAGTGGGGCCTTGTGTGGGAGCCCCGACGTCGACGGTGTATTCCCAAACCTGATAAAAACCCAGCGGCGAGAGAACGTGGGTGTGGTCAAAATCCTGAGCGCCCGGAGTTAGGCCCAACACACTTGGCTTGCCAGAAGTCTTCTGCGTTCATTTCTGCCCTTTTGGATGAAAAAACAGAACTTCTCTACTCGCTCTGGCATGGGAGGTAGGCTGAAATAGCTGATCGAGGCCCCCCCCCACTCCAAACACTGCCGGCAGGAGAAAACGCTTCACACTGTGTGTGACACATACACACGCACGCACACACTCACACACACAGTGCAGGCTTGTGAGAGGTTCGTTCCGACGATGACGTCACGAGCTTCCCACTTTCGGGTTCGCGGAATAAGGGAGACTACTCGTTGGCTATGTGCGCTCTCTCTCTCTCTCTCTCTCTCTCTCTCTCTCTCTCTCTCTTGTGTGTGTGTGTGTGTGTGTGTGTGTGTGTGTGTGTGTGTGTGTGTGTGTGTTTCCTTCCTTTTTCTTTCGAACTGTAATAACGGGTTTTTCCCCCTCCCAGAATAACCAAGCGTAACTATATAATTATGACAACAACTGATATCTGTTCAACAGTCATTCAGTTCCGTATTACACACCAGTCGTCAAAGTCCCGTTAAAAAAAAAAAAGGAAAAAAAGAAATGACTGTAGTCACTTGAATAACTTTCGCACAGTCCAGCTTTTACGGATCTGCATCTTTAGCTGACTATTCTGAGCGACTCGCGTTAGCAGGCATTGTCATTTACGGAAGTTGTATTTACAGAAGTTTTGTGTTGTGTACGTATATTTCCGCATTGAATTTCTTTTCTCTCCTTTTTGTAACTCCGAAGGGAGTTACTAGGGCACCACAATGAGGAACAGTTTACCAGGTCCCCTCCAGGTCTACCTGACGTGCTAAGACCTGGGTCTCTGCAAATGATTTCCCTGTTGAAGAGGTGTGTGTGTGTAGTAGTAGTAGTTTAGTTTTACGTCTGTTCCCATCTGTGATACGAGAGAGAGAGAGAGAGAGAGAGAGAGAGAGAGAGAGAGAGAGAGAGAGAGAGAGAGAGACAGAGAGACAGACAGACAGACAGACAGACAGACACAGACAGACAGAGAGAGAGAGAGAGAGATGTCTGTGACTATTCAAGTGTATGCATAATGTGGTTATTTAAGTGTATATGAATGTCTCTCTTTACATCTCTACAACATACATGCAAATAATCTTACAGTAAATGCTTAACTGGACTACAAAGTAAAGAAGAAAAAAAAACATTGAAAGCAAAACTTTAAATCTGAAAAGACACATCACACAAAGACATGCCTAATAATGGTGGTAATTGTGCTTGAAGAGGTAAACTGTCAAACAGCAGCTAATGCTTGCTGGTTATTCTTCGTTCTCCGCAAAATACATTTTGCTTCGTTTATGTGTTTATTTTTTAAGGCATCACGTTTTAATTTATAAAATACTGAAATGAAATTTCTCTATTGGTACATATTTTTCAGTTGTAAATGAGGAATGCTATTGACATGTTCATCATTAATCAAATGAGTATTTTTATCAGCCACGCCAAGCAACGTATTTTTGTAGTGTTTCTGAATCGATACCAGACGGTTTGCTTTAATAACTCTTCAGGTAAAGAAAAGGTGTGTGTGTGTGTGTGTGTGTGTGTGTGTGTGTGTGTGTGTGTGTGTGTGTGTGTGTGTGTGTTGTGATATTTATATATATATGACTTGTGAGTTGACTTCAACGCAGTGACAGCTCTGACATGGCCTTTTGCGGTCGGCTGGGCTATAAGAAACATTACCTTACCGTATCCTGTCCACTCTATTATGTTATCACTCCATCAGGTTTTTGTTTGTTTGTTTTGTTTGTTTTCTGTCCCAACCTCTGCGCCACCTCAGAGGCAGTGCACCCACGCCGCTCATTCCGACACCCCGTCCACAGCCACAGCCCGGCCCGCCGCA
>JADBJO010004111.1:157500-167500 GCA_016801955.1 Conus betulinus | reverse complement strand
AACATTTATTGTATTTGTACTGAAGATCGGACGGATTTTAAACGAAAAGAAGCGAAATAAAAATAACATTTATCGTATTTGTACTGCAGAACAGACGGATTTTAAAACAGAAAGAATTAGCGAAATAAAAACAACATCAATATGCCATTTTGTACTGAAGAACAGGCGGTTTTCAAATGGAAAGTAGCTGAACCTGAGCCTATGCTGTGTGATCTTTGTCTTTATCATCTCTGTCTTAGTTCCATGTATTCATACACATGTCTAGCATTGGATTTTGATGTCTTAAACGAACAGCTGACCACGCCTATTGAGGCAAAACTGACCCAGCTAGTTCTAACTGGAATTAGGCAAATCGATGTTGGCGTGGTTTCAAAGGTTTTTTTTCGTTTGTTTGCTTGTTTTAGATCATTTGGACCTCATTCAGTAATGTGTAATTTTTGTTTGAATGAAACATTCTTTACATTTAAAATGGCAGTCGAATGCACGCTTGCATACCGCTCCAAAAACTACAATTACCTATTATTTTCATTCGGTTTATCCATTGCTCTTCTCCTAAACATGAATATAACGGCCAAACTTCAATTTGTCCGAATTTCTGAGCATTCACACATGTGCGCGGGGGCGAATAAATGATCAAAACAAGTGAGTTATTCGGTCAAGGTCGTCGCCAAGGAGTAGCTCTTATTTTCTATTTCTTCCTGGTCAGGAAGTGCCAGGGCTATCATGCCACAACACTTTGAAGACAAACGAAAAGCGCTAGAGTAGGCTGACTTTCTCTCTCTCTCTCTCTGTCTCTCTCCAGTCAGGCCCGTGTAGTGAGTGTCAAGCTGGGTTCACGTGAGCACCCGAGGCCAATAAAACACCGTGGCCTGACAGTAGCGCATGCTCCAGTGGCCAGAATCGAGCTCATCACTGTCTTCTTGCTGCATATAATGAGTCCTCCCCCCGCCTTTTCTCGTCGACTGAAAACCGGCCCAGAAGCTGTGCAGTATTAGTGACAGCCGTCTCAAGCAGTCGTGAAAATCGTCAATTTCTTCCAAACAAATGTCCCCCTCACTACCGCTTTCACTTGTCAAAAACAAAAAAACAAAATCGCTATATATCTCCCAGAGTCATCTTCTTTTCTTTATATCCCTTTCTTTTCTTTTCTTTTTTCTTTCTTTTCTTTTTTTTTTTTTTAACAAAAACTGATAGCCTGTTATGGTGTCATGTCTCTCGTCAGTTGAAATTTTCTTTCTGCTTGTGATTGTCACTTGGTTCACAGAGTGGAAGAGTAGGCTAACATGGAGATCGTGAAGATCTACTGCTGTTCAGATAGGGTAGAGAAGGTTCGAAACTTGCCTGTTGGCCAAACCTGCCTTTTTCCCTACACGCTAGAGATCATGTGGGAACGAACACCGTTTTTTTTCTTTTTCTTTTTTTTTTTTTTTTTTTTGATCGCTATTTATTGTGTGTCCATGTGCCTTCCCTTCTCTAACCTCCCCCGCACCCCCACGCGCCTTCCTCCCCCCCCCCCCCCCACCCCCTACCGCCCCATCTTTCTCCCCCTTCTGTCTCCTCACTTTCCCTATTCTGCTTCCATCCCTCCCCCCTCCTCTATTCTTTCCGCTCTGGTCAGCGGTTGATACAAAATACAGATAGAGAGGTCTCTTTTGCTAGTGTGAACATCTCAACTCCCAAGACCTCCAAGCAGGAAAGCAAGTCTCGTGACTTTGGCCAGAGCTGGCTGGATGGCTTTTCTTCATCTTTTCATCGTCCAAGCTCCTCCAACAAACTCCAGCGTTGGTCATTCTCGTGGTATTACCTGCGTCTGCAGAGAAAACATTTCTGTGCATCATCTTTTGTTGGAATACTCAGTGTTGACTTCGCTCTATCAGGAGAAAGGTGTTGAGATTAATAACTTTGATAATGTCAGTACTGTCTTATATTACGGTTGATATGTTGCTGAAATTGCCATGGTTCTTTCCCAGTCACAGGTTGCAAAATGATTTATAAAGATAAGCAATTTTGTGCACTACTAGGGTATTGTGGATGGAAAGTACTGAGATAGATGATAAGCTGAGTGCGGAGGTTGGTGGGTTTTTTTTCTGTTGTTTGTTTTTTGTTTTGATAAATGTCTAATATCATCTGGCGATGAAAAGACGTTAAATAAACGACTGAACTGAACTGAACTGGCTCTTCTCACCACAGCCACACCCTGGCGCATCCAACCCCAGCGCAGCTCAGCACCGTCAGTCGACAGAAAACAATCTAAATCAGGCCATCATGCGCCAACCTACCAGAGGAGACCCTGCGCGGCTCGTGGCCGGTTGCTTCGGTGGCGTTGACTGCTATCTGCTATGATCCAACATAGGCCGGAGACCGCCTGCGTACTATCACCACTTCAGTTGCAGAGCCGGCGTTGAGTCAGCGTGTCCTTCCAGGAGTTCCTTACCACATCCATCCTGACGCAACATCTTGAATTTTGAGCGGTATGATTATTAACTAATGCATGTTACCTTTCCCCAGTCAATAGTTATGGTCAGCTGGGGATGATCCATGCGTCTGGGCGGATTTTAATCATTTGTCACTCCTTTTAACTTATCTTACAAATTTTTATTTTCAAAAGTTAGAAACAAAACGGGACGGGGCCGGGTGTGTGTGTGTGTGTGTGTGTGTGGGGGGGGGGGGGGGGGGGGGGGGGGGGGGAGGAAGGGGGGGGGGGCATTATCATCTTCCAAATTTTTGTACATGAGAGGGTAGGGTGGGTGAACGATTATCGGCTTCCAAATTTGACCTTTTTGTATCAGTGGAACGAGGATGGTCGTTCGGAAGCTGGGGGGGGGGGGGGGGGGGGGGGGGGGGGGGGGGGGGGGGGGGGGGCTTTCTGGTTTTCCTTTTTTTTTTTTTTAGGCGCGAGAGGATGGGGTGGGAGGAGGTGGGGGTGGGAGGGTAGCTCTCGCCTTTCAAGTCAAATAACAGTGGGCTGAATGGGGAAGGGGTGCATGCGTGTGTGCGTGCGTGTGTGTGTGTGTGTGTGTGTGTGTGTGTGTGTGTGTGTGTGTGTGTGTGTGTGTGTGTGTGTGTGTGTGTGTGTGTGTGTGTGTGCGTGCGTGCGTGTGTGTGTGTGTGTGTGTGTGTGCATGTGTGTGTGTGTGTGTGTGTCATTTTCCAAATTTCATCTCTCTGGGTTTTATAAAAGCGGGGATGGGGGGAGGCAGAAGGGGGGAGGGGGGACCACACCAATCACGTGCCGTCCATATTCTTTTTTTTTTTTTTTATAACCAAAGAAGTAAAATGGAATAATCTGATACAACTCGGCGAAGATATTACCCGTAATACATCTCACCAAAATGATTTCAGGAAGACCCAAACAATAAGTTAAAAAAATCTGCATGTCTTTCCATCATTGTCTTTTACGCCCCCTTCTACACCCTCTTCCCAGTATTTTCACTGGAGGAGGGGGGGGGGGGGGCCGATGCCTCCCTGCCCCCCTCCCCCCCCCCCCAACCACCAACACCATCACCGATTCCCGACGCTACTGGAGCAAAGAAATACAAAAGAGATACAAACAAAAACGTAAAAAAAAAAAAAAAAAAAATTCTTCATAAAGCGAGAGAGAGAGAGAGAGAGAGAGAGAGAGAGGAGGAGAGGAGAGAGAGAGAGAGAGAGAGAATGTTCACTGAAACTCTAAACCTCACAAATCAGGAGATCACTTAACAAAATACTCAATGGAACGTTAAACCCCATAAATTTAGAGAGAGAGAGAGAGAGAGAGAGAGAGAGAGAGAGAGAGAGAGAGAGAGAAGAGAACACCAATATGGCCATGGAACAAATAAACCCCGTAAATCAAATCGCTGGTGGTTGAGAGAGCGCGCTAGCTAGACATCTATTACTAATACAATGCCCGGCGCCTGAATAGATATAAAACTGCTGGAAAATGTCCTTCTGGCGGTCTCCCGGAAGTTAGGACAATGAAATCATACATTAGACATATAGGTTACGCCCACCTCCTTTTTCTTTTCTTTTCTTTCTTCTTCTTTTTTTTTTTCCCCTTTTCTCAAAGTGGTTCAAAGTGCTCTGGCTCAAAACGTGTGTCGCTGAATTATGATGACGTACATGTGATTGTGAATGTGAATGTTGTCGTTGTCTTCAGTTTTACGTGTTTCTAATTCGTATGATATGAACTGTTGCTGCCGAACAATAAATGTCCCTCAGCTGTTTTGTTTTAAGGCAAGCCAGACAATAAGGGGTCAGATTTAAACAAAGTTTTATTCCCCTGTCCATTGATTTTATGAACCGAGGAGATGTTTAATGAAATCCAAATTCCTTTATATGAATGTATGTCATATGTGAGAAAATGGGTAATGTGACTAAATTATTGTTTATTTGCTGTGAATGTGTGACCACAAATTAATTTCTCAAATTGAGATAATAAAGTTTACTTGACTTGACTTGACTTGACTTGATAACATGCCCACAGCAAACTATCACAGGTCTGACCGGGCAGTTGACCAGTACCGCCAATTATCTGATGCACAAAAAATTGTCATTCTGGCAATTAAGCTGCCTCATCATTGGTGAAAACGTCGGGCGCCTTCTGCGGTACTTTTGCCCTCCATTTGATGCTGTGAGAACCGACGACTGGTTCTAACCTATCCAACAGGAAGACGGAAGGAACACCAGGTACCGCTACGAAGGAAGACAACATCATCAACACCATTACATTCGAACAACACCGACCAACTCCATCCACCATGAACATGTACAGTAACTCTTGCTCCCACAAGAAAACATAACTCCAAAGGAATGCTGCTTATGACACCGAATGGCCTAGCAGACATGACAGCACAGAGCACACAGAACAAACAAGGAAACATCGCGAACAGCTATGCCCTTTAACTTGCCCAAATACTCGATGCCGAACACATCTACACAGCAACAAGCACTGGAGAAATGAATGAATTTAAAAGTAAGTTTTATTCAAAACTGGCGCAGCCGTTTTAGACTTGAATAAAGTTAGACAAATACAAAGACGGACAGAAACAAATACAAATAAGCTCGATTTAATTGAAACAAAATTTAATATGAAACGAGGCAGGGAATAGTAAATAATAAACAATAAACAGGTAGGGTAACTCGAGTGCTCCCAAGGCATCCAAGGCTACCGCGAAAGTACAACTTGTCCCTAAAAGTTTTTGCTATGAGGACGTCAGACTCAACTATTCTGCGGTCTTAAGAGGTCACCAAGTGTTTCCCACCTTTCCCGTCTGACAAGCATTGGTGAGAAATATTGCCAGGGAAGCAAACCCTTCCATATTACTTCGTAAGGTCTCGATCTCATGTTTGTCGGGTTCTTCTTTAATGCAGTCTGTGTGTGTGATAATTTGGTTGTACAGGGAGAAGGTGGGAAAGGGGGGGGGGGGGGGGGGGGGGTTTGAAGGAGGGTGGAATGGAGTTTATCTTATTTCATTCATTCATAATTTCTTCATCATTTTGGTTTCATGGTAAATTATTCTGGGAATTCGAGGCAAATACATATTTTGCACGGAAGCGTCATCATTAATTTGGATATTCTCCATTTATCCCCCCCCCCCCCCCCCCCCCCTCCCCAAATTATCGCCCTCCTTCCCCTCCACATTCTTTCGGCATCTTAATAAAAAAAAAAAATCCACAAGCCTAAAAAAAAAAAAAAGAAAAAAGAATACATCAGAATAACACTTAATGTCGTGTGGTTCAACCTCCAGCTGACCCAGCGGAGATAACCATCAAGCTCGGAGTGACCTTCGGTTTACACACTGAGTGGGGGTGATAACACCACAGACACTGGCCTCCCGCTGAGAGGGGTATCAGATTAGCGAGCTACGTCAGATGAGACGGAACATCAGAGTGATAATAAAACAGAGCTTGAAATGTTATAGTCCACCGTTTCGTAAGACACTAAAGGGGGCCAGGGTGGACTGACTGGGAAAAACTTCATTGAAACCGTTGGTCTGATATCAACCCGGTAAGACAGCATGCTTGATGTCAGGTGTTGACGTTCCGTTTACTCTGATAACAACAGCAACGACACCGTTGTAAGCTAAGACGTAGAAGTAGTAGTAGTGATGGTGGTGGTGGTGGTGGTAGAAGTAGTAGTAGTAGTAGCGGTATGAAGAGTAGTTCACAATAACAACAACGACGACACTGTAATAAGCCTAAGAGTAGAAGCAGTAATACTTGAAGTAGAAGTAGTAGTAGTAGTAGTAGTAGTAGTAGTAGTAGCAGCAGCAGCAGCAGCAGCAGCAGCAGCAATAGTTGTAGTAGTAGCAGAAGTAGTAGTGGTAGTGGTGGTACTAGACGTGATAGCAGCATTAGCAGTAGTAGTTATCATGATTATTATAGTAACAAGAACAAGAACAAGAACAGCCATAACAATAATGATGATGATGATGATGATGATGATGATGATGATGATGATGATAGGAGGTGAAATCAGGGTTCGTTTTTCGAGTCTCATCCGAGGCAGTTGTTTTCGTCATCGTCATCGTCGTCATAATCGTCGTTGTTGTTGTCGTTGTGTGTGTGTGTCGTTGTTTTTGTTCCTGTTCTTGTTGTCGTTATTACTGTCGTCGTCATTGTTGTTGTTGTTGTTGTGATTGTCGTCGTTGTTATGGATGTTGTTGCCGTTGTTGTGGTGGTGGTGGTGGTTGTTGTCGTTGTCGTTGTTGTCGTTATGTTGTTATCGTTGTTGTCGTTGTTATGGTTGTTGTGGTGGTGGCGGTGGTTGTTGTCATTGTCGTTGTTGTTGTTGTTGTCATGATGTTGTTGTTATCGTCTCGTTTGTTGTTGTTGTTGTTGTTGTCAAGAGAGTGGGAGGTGGGGGTGGTTGTCAACTCAAAATCCAGAGTGCCTCTACCCACCCCACCACTCACTCACACAGGCCGTGACAGCACTCAGTTTACGCATACTTATCGCCGAGATCACATTGTTAGTGTCAGAGTCTTCAAGGGGGACGGGCGGACGGGCCAAGTGACTGCGGACAAGTAGTGAGTGGTAGGCATCGGTCTACATGAAGGAAGGCAATCATCTTCTTCTCCATGGTCAGGATCAGGATCAGGATCAGGACTTCTACATTGCTGGAACCCTTCCCGGCTTATAAACAACAGCAGACGAGGAGAGAGAGAGAGAGAGAGAGAGAGAGGAGAGAGAGAGAGAGAGAGAGAGAGAGAGAGAGAGAGAGAGAGAGAGAGAGCCCTCTTTCAGGTAAATAAAAGCTTATTTTAAACGTTTTGGTTTATTTCCTTTTCAAAAACATCTGAACCAGTGAGACTGCCGCCCCAACGGCCATCCCCCGAGTTCAGCTCAATGGGACCCTGTTGCGGCTCTACATCCACCTAGGCTATCAGGATCGGAGTCAAAGTCCTCCGCCATGGAGCCCACTAAACCGTGTAGCTGGGGCAGGATTTCCTTCCATGAGTGTTACACACTGTATCACACACAGGGTGTGGCGTACACTGACAGTCAGCAGTCATTCCCGGCCGGGACTGGTTAGACAGATCTGTCATAACAAGAGGAGCTTACTACGGCGGACACGAAGATGGCAGAGGATAACTCGTGGTCACTTCCGCTTTGTGAAGCTAGGTAGGGGAGTGCCTATTTTGAGTTACAGTTACAGCCACCAGGGAAGGTGCTGTTCTAAACTTTGTAGCCGACCGTTCGTTTGTAGGTTCGTCCGTCGCATCCAAACCTGTCAAACCCGACTGGTTCAAAGAGATTTGGTAGAGAGATGGGACATGACCCAAGAACGACTCCATTACACTTGGGTGAGGATCCGTAGTGTGCTGATCCGTTAAAATGGCGGAGACAGGATCCCTGGTGTTCGGCCATAGCGGATGCAGGATCCTTGGCTTTTGGTTATACAGTGGATACAGGATCCCTGGCGTTCGGCTAAAGCGGAAAACAGGATCCTTGGTGTTCGGTCATGGCGGATACAGGTTCCCTGGCGTTCGGTGATAGCCGATACAGGATCCCTGAAGTTCAGCCATAGCAGGTACAGGATCCCTGGCCTTCGATCATAGCAGGTACAGGATCCATGGGTTTCGGTTATAGCAGGTACAGGATCCTGGCCTTCGATCATAGCAGGTACAGGATCCCTGGCCTTCGATCATAGCAGGTACAGGATCCCTGGCCTTCGATCATAGCAGGTATAGGATCTCTGGCCTTCGGTCATAGCAGGTACAGCATCCTTGGCCTTCGATCACAGCAGGCACAGGATCCTTGGCCTTCGATCATAGCAGGTACAGGATCTCTGGCCTTCGATCATAGCAGGTACAGGATCCCTGGCCTTCGATCATAGCAGGTATAGGATCTCTGGCCTTCGGTCATAGCAGGTACAGGATCCCTGGCCTTCGGTCACTGCAGGCACAGGATCCTTGGCCTTCGGTCATAGCAGGTACAGGATCTCTGGCCTTCGATCGTAGCAGGTACAGGATCCCTGGCCTTCGATCATTGCAGGTATAGGATCCCTTGCGTTCGGCCTTAGCTGACATGTACGTTTTCAGAAGTGCTTCTGTCTGGTTCAGGTACGTTTTCAGAAGTGCTTTTGTCTAGTGCAGAATATCATGAGAAGGCTGGTATCAATTTCAGAATGTCACTGGTATCTAGTTCAGAATGTAATGAGGAGATGGTTGGCATCTTGTTCAGAATGTAATGACAAGAAGATGGTTGGTATCTATTTTCAGAATATGATGAGAAGAAAATGTTCGCATCTGATTCATAATGTAATGAGAAGATGGTTGGTATCTATTTCAGAATATGGTGGGAAGAGGATGGTTGCCATCTAATTTATAATGTAATGAGAAGATGGTTGATATCTAGTTCAGAAGGTAATGAGAAAGGGATGGATGGTATCTAGCTCAGAACATCGTGAGAAGGAGATGGTTGAATGATTGTTTCCATCACTAGTTTCGCACGACTTTACTATACATCCAAACTTTCAACGCGATGGTTAACAATGGAACTTGAGTGGAGGAGAGAGAGAGAGAGAGAGAGAGAGAGAGAGAGAGAGAGAGAGAGAGAGAGAGGGGGGGGGGGGAGAGAGATCAAGTTATATAACATGTCAAAGAACCAAGCAAGGTTTGAGGACCTGGTTTTCTTTTTTCTTTATTCTTTCTTTCCTTTTTTTTTTTTTTTTCTTTCTTTTTTTTTTTTTTTTTTCTATTTTTTCTTTTCTTTTTTTTTTTCTTTGATTTCCTTCCTTTTTTCGCTCTAGGTGAGGGTGAGGTTCTTCCCATTTAGCCATAAAAACAAATTTTGAGCAGAGAACGAAACGGCTTGAATTTTCGTCCTGAGAAATATCCTTTTCTCATTACAATTGGTAAAGCAGTGTTGTGTCTATATCTCTCTCTCTCTCTCTCTCTCTCTCTCTCTCTCTCTCTCTCTGTCTCTCTGTCTCTCTCTCTCTCTCTCTCTCTCTCTCTCTCTCTCACACACACACACACACACACACACACACACGCGCGCGCGCACTTTGTCTCCCGCCGGCGGCGCAAAAACATTTTGCAGTCTGCAGCTCACAGAGATGACACCAAAAAATGCTGTATGGTTACACTTTAAAGATACGGAATATCTGTCGTGCTGTCACACACACACACACATACAATGCACACCAAAAATAAGACAGAAAAAAAAAAAGGACAGTTTGTTCTGCCACAGAGACTACACTCCCAAGCTGGGGGAACTGAATAATTCGGTCATGTGACTTAGGTGAACAAGATGATTCAATAATTTTACCATAAGGACATTTAGATGTGTGTGTGTGTGTGTGTGTGTGTGTGTGTGTGTGTGTGTGTGTGTGTGTGTGTGTGTGTGTGTGAGAGAGAGAGAGAGAGAGAGAGAGAGAGAGAGAGAGAGAGAGAGAGAGAGAGAGAGAGAGAGAGAGAGAGAGAGAGAGAGTGATCTCTCATGCCAAGGACGTAAGTTTTACTCCGAGGCCCGGCCTTACATCTTACAGTATGTTCTTGTCATAGGCTTTCATTAA
>JADBJO010004111.1:145000-147500 GCA_016801955.1 Conus betulinus | reverse complement strand
ATCTAGCGATTTTATGAGAAAAAAAAAAATCCTAATTGTGGCGTGTGGCCACTGAGTGAGTCGATGACCATAGTTCTTATCTCAGTGTGAAAGAGTGACTACCCTTTCATCGTATCGCGCGCATCGCACCCGTCTCTAGATATTGGACACTGTCGAAGTAGTAGTTGAAACTAAACGACACTCAAGAAACTGGGACGCGTCTGTTTACGGACGGTTGCAGGGAACCAAAGCTCAAACTTTGCAGTACAACATGGATCTGTCAAAGATCAAGGAGCAGGTATTTTAGAAAAAAAAAGTGAATTTTACTGGCTTAGTTCTTGTCTAATCGAATCAGTAACTTACACTAGTGTTACTGTAGTATGAACAGCTGCGATGGCTAAGTTGGAAAAAAAAATGGAGAGATAAAGAGGTCACCCTCCAAACCAGTCTTAAACTGTTGTATGCTCTCGCTGTGTCAGTTCTGCTGTATGTAGGCGAGTCATGGATTCTTTTAACAGCAGAACTCCAAAGGAAGATCCAAGCTGCAGAAGTGAGGTGCCTCAGACCGTTCCTTGACATTTCAGACACTGACCGCGTCACTGATGAAGAGGTGCATAGAAGAGTGGGTCAGCAGATGGCTCACCATGAAGACTTGCTGTCGTTCATGAAAAAGAGGACACCGAAGTGGTATGGCCACATAACTAGATCGCGAGGCCTCTCCAAGACCATTCTACAGGGAACAGTACAAGGAAAGAGGAGAAGACGACGCCAGAGAAAGAGATGGTCAGACAACGTCATGCAATGGACCGGCAAAAGCTTCACCCAAACCCAGGTGCTAGCCGACGACCAGGTCAAGTGGAGGTTTCTTGGAAGGCAAGCCACCTGCAGTACCCCATTCGAATCAGGCGAGTTATGTGACAGGTGATTAGCAGAATCTGCGAGCCTGTTCTTGATCAGATGATACGCCCGTCGTGCACGCAAAGTACGACAGAGACAGGGAAAAAAAACTGCATAGTGCTATTGATGTTTGGTGGCACTTTTGATATGGCAGTAGCAAATAGTGTGGTGCACCCAGCTGATACAGCGTGTAAATTTAGATGTCAGCTTCTCTTTTCTTTTTTCCAGTTCAACTCAGAACCTGAGCTTCTTTCCACCAAATACCAAAATGACCAGATGTCATCCTATCAGTACAGAATCAAAATGGAACATGTCACTTCTTCCGTATTGAAGGAATGTAGAACTTTTTTTAGGCATAGCCAAAATTGGAGGAAAACTTGTCCAAAAATAAGGCAATTACTAAAAATTGTTTACAAGAGTTTGATCCTTCAGAGCTGACATCAAACTGTTTTTAAAACTCCGCTGAAAGAAGAAGAAATGAAATTCATTTCCTTACTGTCCAAATGTATACTTTGTATGTTTCAGTTTTCGTATTATCAGATGCCCAAAATGGTATCTCATACGCACCAAGTTTGTTACAAGCATTTCTCAAGAATCCAGAGATGGGGATCTTCTTGCACAATTCGGTCAGCTAGCTCATTCATTTGCATCAATTATGGATGACTTATGAGACCCAAGTGCAGCACGGTGGGAATTCTGATGCTGGTTGAGTCCCCCACCCCCAGTAAATCATGGCGAAAAGTTGACTGTGACAGTGTGAGCCAGTGGCTGTGATCACTCACACTCTTAAAGTGGGCATTCTTTCGATGCGTGTGTGTGTGTGTGTGTGTGTGTGTGTGTGTGTGTGTGTGTGTGTGTTTTTTTTTTTAAGTTTAGACAAAGCTATTGACGGTTTACTGACATGTTCTTGTAACCAATTACCCCATATAAACTTTTCATGTTTAGTGGATGTTCGTTTTCAATTAGTATGTAAGGAGAGGGCTTGAAATGTCATCCACACGGGGACATGGAGTAAGCATTTCGTTCGCTCAATAGACACGAGGTTCACAGATTAATGGAAGTGCACTAATTTTTGTTTCAGTTCTGCCTAGAAGATCTTAGGATGGAACTGGTATTTCTTTCTTTCTTAGCTGTTCTCATAGCATGGGGTCGAACAGAATTTTACGTTTTTCGAAAAAAAAAAAGAAACCCAAAGGGCAATAACTCCAATAGTCAAAGAGTTGAACATACAGATCTAATCGTAAGAAAAAACCCGTATAGAGTGGACGTTAAAAAAAACAAACGATCTTAGTAAAGATGTCATTTAATTCATTTGTATGAATCTACGACGACGAATATACGTTGGCGACGAGGATGGGATAAACAAGATACCAGGAAATAACAGTGATCTGGATACGGGAGTATGGCGTGTGGATCGCTTAATTCCTAACTTCGAAAAATTTTCACTGCACTCAGACGAGTCGAGCGTCGGTATTTTTGAAGGAGAAGATGTGTGAAACGTGTCGGAAGTCTGTCAGCAGAAGCTGCAATGAATATCAACAACAATGCCAGAAAAAAGGCTGTAGTATTACATTTTGGAGAGATGAAGTTTTCGACATTTGTGAGTCTTTTTCTGAAGAACAGG